>JAJOZX010002491.1:0-37500 GCA_023014485.1 Bathynomus jamesi
TATATATGAGAACTCATGTAATTTTATGACTTTACAAAACATGCATTTTCGAAATTATGACGTAATTCACAATTCAGCAAAGTTTTCGATAAATACGAACTGTAAATAGCACTATACTGTAACAGAAAGGATCCAGGTGTAACAGGTAAAATAATAACTAGAATATATTAATTACTAAAAGCACAAAAGCACCTTTTGAAAGTTTAATGAATGTCTTTACTTGAAAGAGAAATATAATGACGCAGCAGACGCACAGGGTACAGTAATTGCCCTACTTTTATTATATACTACTACTGACAACACTGACAATACTGACAACACTGACAACACTGACAATACTGACAACACTGACATTACTGACAATACCATAATGAGTAAAACTAGTAACGTTCCAGGCGAGATATGGACCTCGTAAATGAATATTGTAGACATATATATATACACACACACACAGATGGTCAGGCGAAAACAATATGAAATTTAACACATAAATAAACTTTCAAAGTATAAAGACGGTAAACCGTCAGTTACTTTCTGTCAAATGGAAATCTCAAATGTGGTTAAAGTCGACCGATAAGCAAAGGAGAATGATAACAGATGATGTAAAATCTGCTAAATGTACATGAAAGCGCCGAACAAACCTAAAACGGTAATTGGGAGCGAATTCTCAGACGTTTCAAGGTGCAAATAAGAAACGTTTTTATCATTAATAACAATGAAACTCTGAGTAAGTCTCGCGACTCGATATAATAAAGAAAACGAATCTGTTTTATTAAAACAAGGGTTTTACAGCGAAAATAAAAGGAGTTAAAAATTTAGATTAACGGAAAGGCTTCGCGAATTGGAGCTGCGCTGATGATGATAAAGAAGAAGAAGCAGAAAAGAGAGAGAGAGAGAGAGAGAGAGAGAGAGAGAGAGAGAGAGAGAGAGAGAATAAGCACCTGAAATCTGCATATGGAAAATACCTGAGTACTTGATTTACCTTCCCTACTCTTCCACATCGAAAGAATTCTTTGAAAAAATGCATCCAACATAAAAGGCAAAAATCTACAGCATTCCTGAGCTAAAGACCGGAACAAAGAGATCCTCATCTCTCGGGGAGAATAAGTAGTCCTTTGTGAGTACTGAAGTTCCTTATACGGATACGAAGAAATTAAGAAACATCACTGGTGTTAACGTGGCTTAGGAGGTCTCCATATGAGGTGGATGGATGTGGTTGGTTGGGTTGGAATGAGAGCAGAAGATAACAAATGATCTACATTAAGTCAGCTCCGACAAAAATCGGGGTGGAGGAGAGCTCATGCGGCGTTCTCCAACCTCTTTATTTATATATATATATATATATATATATATATATATATATATATATATATATATATATATATATATATAGAGAGAGAGAGAGAGAGAGAGAGAGAGAGAGAGAGAGAGAGAGAGAGAGAGAGAGAGAGAGAGAGAGAGAGAGAGAGAGAGAGAGAGAGAGAGAGAGAGTAATAAAATGAGTACAATTAATACGATGTTGGAATCTTCCACGTCGATAGGTGGAGGATGAAAGAACGAAAGTCTGCCCTTGTGTCCTTGTGCCCTTGTAACTACATTTCTCCTTATTTTTCCACATTTATCTTAGCATGTCACTCCTCTTAATAAGTGTATCAGTTGATAAGTTAATTTCAATCATATATTTTGTTAATGAAGTAGATATTATTTCTTTGTTATCTTTTGTATATTTTGAAAGGAAAATACAGTTTTACGTTAGTATTATTACTAAAAGCAAAGATTTCTCACAACCTTCTATACAAAGAAGGTTTATCATCTATCGTCTCAAATCACTAAAAAAGAAGTTTTGAAGGCAATTTCTTCTTTCTAAAGAAGTTATGTATATTTAAAAGAATTTATTATGCCATCTGACAAGAAGTTTTCGTACCCAAAAGAAGGAAAAACTTCTTCCAGAATGTACCTTCAAAAACTTCTTCCAGAATGTACCTTCAAAAAGAAGTTATAAGATGGTTTTTATTTTGAGTGATTAAATACATCTTTTAGCCCCGTATACTAACATCCAAGGTCAAATCACAGAGGAAACCTACAGCTTTACATGGAATCTGAACCAACTGCGGGTCGTTACATCATCTAAGTACAAAGGACGGTCACCCATCCAATAATAAACAAACCCACCCGCTGATTTAACGAGAAATGGTGTCGCGATGTGGCCACTGCACGTGTTGAAATGTATATCTTAAAGATTTATTAACTTTGTTAAATTATATACCAAATTTTAGAATAAATATCAAATATATTGTAACTGTTGATGTAATTGAGGCAATTATGTTTATAATTTCTAATATAACACTGAGACAACTTCGTGGTCAGGTTGAAATACTGCTTTTCATTAGATCAGCGAAATTAACTTACGTTGGGTCTGTGCAGTCGTCGGATGAGTAATTGTCCTTTATACACAGATGCTGTAACGACCTATGGCTCGGATTCAACTTTATGTTATAGGTTCCCTCTGTCATACGACTCGTTGGATTTCGTTAGTAGTTAATATCAACGAAGTTAAGCGGCGGTGGTTTTTGGTAGTAGTTTGAGAGGTTACTCTCGTCTGCGTTCAGATGACGTCGAGAACCGTAGATGGTTGGGATCTCGCGTGAAGTTATAGGTCCTCTCCGTCATAAGACCTAAGATGTCATATGACATGTGACATATGAAGGAGGTTAAATAAGCATTTACGCTAGAATTTTTATTTTACAAATGGTGTTTGCAGAAATCCTCGCCTTTAAAGAGTATAAATTATTCGTAAATATAAGGTGAGATGGTATCATACCAATCATTATTATGCCCATTTCATTTCGTTCCCAAGAGTAAGAAATCAGTGAGTGAGAATCTGAAAAAAAGGCAATTTCCAAATTGATTCATTTTCATTTTAAGCCATTCTCATTCTCATCCACGGCTTTACCACTTTGGTCCATGTTAGGTTAGGTTAGAATAATGTTAGGTTAGATTAGGTTAGGAAATATTACCCATTTTCACTCAGCGCCTTTACCGCGAATTTGAATAGGATTGATATTCTTTCTCAAATCAACTCTTTTTCTCAAATCTAGATTTCTAACTTTGTTCATTCTCATTTACGGACCGAGAATTGGAATGGAAATTCCATTGAATGGGAAGTAGTTGTTGAGTTTAGAAGTTAAAATTGGAAAGGAAAGTTAGTATCTGAGTTACGACTAGTACGAAAACATTGTAAGCAATAATATTCGCTATGGCATCAAATTTTAAACAGTTTGACTCCCTGTTACATGTTAAAACAAGTTAAGGAAAGGTTCCTCTCAAAACTAGATTCCGAAATGGTAACTGCATAGACACTAACAGGGCAATTACTGACTCTCTTTTTAACCTTATATACGAGTACCAAAAACCCATACCATAAGGGAACCTATGGGGTCAGTGTTGCGAACACTTTATTGCTTCAGAAGCGTTCCTGTTCACAGTAGAACATACGCATCAATAAACACATGTGAGAGAGAGAGAGAATAAGCACCTGAAATCTGCATATGGAAAATCCCTGAGTACTTGGTATACCTTACCTACAACCCTAAAACCATCCCCTAAATTCTAAATATTTTCAATATTAAATTGCTGTAGTGTATAACTGTAGAAACAATCGCAAAATTAACAAAGAGAAATGACATCAGGAACTCGATTCACTGTTAACTGAATCAAAAATATATTGAAATTCAACATCAGCACATCACTACATTTACACACAATTCCGCGGTGTTGTACAACCCGTCATCACCAATTAAAAAGAAAATATGTAGCGCAAACGATAAAAGCATAAAATCAAATCACTACTATATATATATATATATATATATACTGTATATATATATGATGAAAATAACACATAAACACAGAAAGGTGCTCACTATTCTGTGTGAGCACCATTCTGTGTTTCCTTTTTCCTTAGGGAAACGGAGCTTACAGATGAAAAGAAGGACCAACACAACAGCAAACATTTTCGTTTATTTTTTATACTTCAGACGTTTCGACAAATCTCTTGTCATCATCAGTGAATTATAAGTCTTAAAACCTTAAAACAAAAATGAGAATAATGAAAATAACATCAATACAAAAGAAAATTAAAATCATTAAAATTAAATTAAATTAAAATTACCTGAACTGGTAAATACACAATGTTTACGTCAACCTCCATATTTGGCAGAAACTGAGAGAAAACTGTACGGTCAGTTAATTAGAAGGTATGATATGTCTATGAAAGTTGGTTGGTTAGTTAGAAGAGTTGTAATTTGCAAGATGAACTATTATTGTTTATGGAAGGTTTGTTTCTATAGATGTACAAAGATTCTAAAATTCGGAGTTCTGTAAGGTTATTGGATCTAGTTAGAATTTCGAACTGAGTTTTGTGAAGGGGATGGTTGTTTTCATTACTATGGTTTCTAATTGCGGATTGTGGTGGGCTACTGAGGGAACGGTTGGTACGGACTGATAAGCCCAAATGTTGAGAAAGGTGTACCTCCAGTTGGACAGTTGGAGTTGAGTACTGCCAATATACGCAGCCTTACAGCTGTCGCACGTGTATTTATAAACAACATTAGAGCATACAGTTTTGGGAAATTTGTCTTTGAACTTTAAAAAATTTGATAATTTAAGTGGGTTGACGAGGGCGAATCTAAAATTTATTTGGGGATAACTAGACTTGAGCAGTTTGAACACTTCACCTCGAATACGCAATGATAAATAACCATAAAAAGGTAATTTAATATATCTGGTTTCTTTTTGTACTGTAGTTATGGGGAGTTTGGTATTAAAAGTGTTATTTAAAATTTTTTTTAATTGGTTTTCAAAAAGATTAGAAGGGTAGTAATTAACAAATTCGGTAACTTCTTGTTAATAATGTTACTACAGCACTAATCTTATATTAATAAAACATACAACTTAAATAAATAATTGGTTCCCAAATCAGTAAAAGTTTGTTTTCTAAATAGTGAGGTCTGGAACTTATTATTAGCCCGTTTAACTAGAACATCCAGGAAAGGTAAATTATTATTTGTTTAGTTTTCACATGTGTACTTAATATTACTATGTTGTTTATTAAGATAATGAAGAAAAAGTTTTACGTGTGAAGGATGTTTAAATATTAAGAAGGTGTCATCCACGTATCTTCTGTAATATACGAGTTTAAAACTAGTAGGACAACTTTCCAACTTACAGAAGATACGTGGATGACACTTTCTTAATTAGGGTGGCCAGACGTCCGGCTTTAGGCGGACAGTCCGCCTTTTGAGCACTCTGTCCTTAGGGTGGCCATTTCCAAATTTCCAAAAAGGAGGACACTGCGTATGTGGCAGTACGTTAACATATATATATATATGTTAACGTACGGCTACATACGCAGTGTCCTCCTTTTTAAATGGCCACCCTATTTAATATTTAAACATCCTTCACACGTAAAACTTTTCTTCATTATCAAATAAACAACAATAAATATTAAGTACACATGTGAAAACGAAACAAATAATAGTTTAACTTTCCTGGATGTTTAGTTAAACGGGCTAATAACAAGTTCCAGACCTCACTATTTAGAAAAAAACTTTTACTGGCTTGGGAACCAATTATTTAAGTTGTATGTTTTATAAATATAAGATCAGTGTGCTATACTAACATTATTAACAAGAAGTTATCGAATTTGTTCAGATGACTTTTCATTAAACGAAGAATTTTAATTTTTAACACAGTACTTTATTAATAATTACTACCCTTCTAATCTTTTTGACAACCAATTAAAGAATTTTTTAAATAACACTTTTAATACCAAACTCCCCATAACTACAGTACAAAAAGAAACCAGATATATTAAATTACCTTTTTATGGTTATTTATCATTGCGTATTCGAGATGAAGTGTCCAAACTGCTCAAGTCTAGTTATCCCCAAATAAATTTTAGATTCACCCTCGTCAACCCACTTAAATTATCAAATTTTTTAAAGTTCAAAGACAAATTCCCCAAAACTGTATGCCCTAATGTTGTTTATAAATACACGTGCGACAGCTGTAAGGCTGCGTATATTGGTAGTACTCAACTCCAACTGGAGCTACGCCTTTCTCAACATTTGGGCTTATCAGTTCGTACCAACCGTCCCCTCAGTAGCCCACCACAATCCGCAATTAGAAACCATAGTAATGAAAACAACCATCCCTTTCACAAAACTCAGTTCGAAATTCTAACCACATCCAATAACCTTACAGAACTCCGAATTTTAGAATCTTTGTACATCTATAGAAACAAACCTTCCATTAACAATAATAGTTCATCTTACAAATTACAGCTCTTCTAACTAACCAACCAACTTTCATAGACATATCATACCTTCTAATTAACTGACAGTACAGTTTTCTCCTCAGTTTCTGCCAAATATGGAGGTTGACGTAAACATTGTGTATTTACCAGTTGAGGTAATTTTAATTTAATTTCATTTTAATGATTTTAATTTTCTTTTGAATTGATGTAATTTTAATGATTTAATTTTCTTTGTATTGATGTTATTTTCTATTCTCATTTTTGTTTAAGGTTTTAAAACTTATAATTCACTGATGATGACAAGAGATTTGTCGAAACGTCTGAAGTATGAAAAATAAACGAAAATGTTTGCTGTTGTGTTGGTCCTTCTTTTGATATATATATATATATATATATATATATACTGTATGTATATATTTACTTTTGTTGAGTTTGAACGACGGTTCAGGATCGACCTGCGGTCGACCCCTCTGCAGCATCCCGCCTCATTTGCGGGACTTGGTGAAGGAGGGAATTGCTCTCTGATCGCCTCCTGCCCTCGTAGCCAGCCACGCATGGCTGGTCAGGGACTTTGCACAAGAATCTGTCCAGCTGGTTCTTGAAGTTATTCAGGTTGGTGTGCTGGAGATTCCTCACTTCTTTTGGAAGGACATTGAAAAGCTTTGGGCCCCGTATTCTGAGGGTATTTTCCATCCTCGTTTTCATGGCTCCTTGTCCCACCGCAGCTGGGACCGTACAAAATCTGCCTCTTCTCTCATTTATAATATATATGTATATATATATATATATATATATTAAAAACTCACCTTTCGAAGAAATAAAAATGTGATTCAGAGAAAAGTAATTAAATGTTGTTTTTACGAAGTAAATCAAATTATCTTTTGTCGCAAATAGTGTCATTTCACATTCACATCTGCAACTCTGATGGAGTGAAGTTTGTAGACTTTACAAGATTCCATTTCAGATTTACTCGTATATCACTGATGTGGCGAAAGCGTTTGCCAATATATATATATAGGTGTGTGTGTGTGTCTATTACTTATCATACAATCATATATTATATATATGATGAATAAAACCACGAAGGAAAGGAAACACAGAATGGTGCTGAAGCGCTTTCGTCTAATGACAGCGCTTGAGCACCATTCTGTGTTTCCTTTCGTTCGTGGTTTTATTCATCATAAATTTTTTCACGTGTTACTTTCATGAAATAATTTTCATATATATATATATATATATATATATATACACACACACATATATTATCATAGTTTAGGATACACTGTGTATATACACTTTTCAAGAAGTTTCACCCAACGTGTCTGAAACGTAAAAAAAAAGTTACAATAATACCCCATTACCTATTCGTATGTTTCCTGAAGCAGGAGGTGATGCCATAGGTAATGAGGAACTGCTGTAACATTTTGTCTTTTTTTTATATTTCAGACACTTCAAAAAGTTGAACACAGTTGTGTAAAATGTATTCAAATGTGTTTACTAGTCAACGGTGCTCAGTTCGAGTATTTATTATAAAACCCTTGTTAGTAAAATAATATAATTGATGTAGTTTTTTACTTTCGCCACACCCTGTATATATATATGTGTGTGTGTGTATATATATATATATATGTATGTATGTATGTATGCGTGCGTGCGTTTGTATGTGTGTGTGTGTGTGTGTGTGTGTGTGTGTGTGTGCGTATGTGTGTGTATACAGTATATGGTTACACTTCTATTTATACTTCAAGCACATGCAAATTAGATCTACCCTTTGTATACAAATAGTATTCAACATTTTTACAGATTAATTGAAAATCACTCTGTATATGTGTGTATAAAAGAAAAAAAATAACAGAATATAAACAAGTTTACCCCATTTATAAATATAAATTCTTCAACAATAGCAAAAAATGAAAGTCATATTCTTTAGAAATTCAATTTTCGTGTCGAATGTATTTTTTTTTTATTTTACAAATGCAATACAAATTGTCGAATATTTTTCCCTTAAATTTCGCTGTAAATCATCTTAGAATTCGTTTCATGATTTGTTTTACCCCCAAAAAATATTTAAAATTCGGGAATTTTCAAAATTCCAATAACCAAAGGGACACTTAGAGCGAAAAAAGTAAATTTTTAACATCTAGTTCTCTCCATATATATATATATATATATATATATATATATAAAGGGTGAATAACTTTTAAATTCCAAATAATTTTTTGTTTTTCGAACACGAAATCTAAAATATGTCTTGATGACTTCGAGACATAGCGTGCTCTGAACTGTCAAAGGGTTGATATTATTATTTATTTATGTCCATAATTTCATTGACTAAAGGAAATGACATCTCTCTCTCTCCTCTCTCTCCTCTCTCTCTCTCTCTCTCTCTCTCTCTCTCTACTGATTTATTTAAAGTTATGAATAAGAGCAATATTTCTCTCAATTGTTTTGCGGAGCAAATGTCGAACAAAGAACCTAAATTAATATATTGAATTTTGAAAAGTTGAAAATCAGTTTGGGGATTTTACTTCAAGATTCTGACTTTGCTGTCACAAAATCATGATTTCTGTGGGGGAAGGAAGTGGGGGTGGATGGGGAAGTTGAAGGATTAAGGGGGTAGTTGGTGGTGACGTGAGAGGAGTGGGGTTGGTGTTTAAATTTAAAGTTGTGTTGTTTTGTGTATTGTGTTCGATGTTTGTAGCGTGGAGTGATAATTGGATAATTGTTTTTAGTCTGGATTTTAAAGAAATATATACAGGGCGTCCCAAAAAAATGTACACACACTTTAAATAATTATAAAGGCAGTGTTTATTAAAATACATTTCATTTTCAAAATGTAATAGAATCTACAGACATTATTTAATTGTTTTGTCAACGCCTGTTTTCAAACTGACGTCCGTTCTGGTCCAGGCACTGCTGATAACGCGAAGCAATGGAATCGCAAACATCACGAACATTTCGTTGGTATTTGTGTGCATTCTCGTTCAATGGCTGCTCTCAATTCAGCGACTGCTGCAGGTTTTATAGCGTACACTTTGTCTTTTAAGTATCCCCATAAAAAAAAGTCTAGTGGTGTGAGGTCTGGTGAACGCGGAGGGTATTCTACGAAACCCCTTCGTCCAGTCCACATCCACATCGTGCCAAGTACCACTCGCAATACTCCACTCTTCGGTCCGGATCATCATCTTCATTAATAGCATGGACTAATCTTGGAATGTAACTTTTCCATTGACAGCGCTTCAAAATGCGTTGGACAGACGATTCTGAAATTCCTACCTCACGACTCGCTTGCCGCACAGATTTTCTTGGACTTTGGTGATACGTTTCCAGTACTCTTTCTTGCTTTGTGGGGCTTGTCGATGTCCGTGGTCTTCCGGAACGCTTCTTGTGGACATTCTGAACAGTTCCATCGGCTTCAAACTTATCTCTAATTCGAATGATGGTAAGTCGCGTTGGTGGAACTGTTTGAAACTCCCTCCTAAACTGTCTTTGCACTTCAACTGCGTTTTCACAGTTCCAGTAGCATTTTAGAATGAATTGCCTTTGTTCAAAGCTTAGTCTGACTGCCATTATTAATTCTAATGGGTTTAACTTGGAAAGAAAGCAACATCAATTGAGCTATCAGCTGTTAAAGTGTGTATACATTGTTTTGGGACGCCCTGTGTATATATATATATATATATGTGTGTGTGTGTGTGTGTGTGTGTGTGTGTGTGTGTGTGTGCACGCGCGCTACACACTTACAGGAGAAATAAAGAGATTCCAAGGCCTTTCGAGTATTACAACACCTGGAACACACGAAAGACCAATTAATTTCACGTGCTTAATTGTGGAATTCATCCCGTATATATATATATATATATATATATATATATATATATGAATTTTTCCCTTTTATCAAAGACTAATAGAAGGGTTTGTAGGTTAAAAAGCTTTTTAAAAAGTTCCCACGTTCGTATAAAGTCGTGTCTGATATATACTGTATTTGCTCAATACGCATGGAGATTGAGTACTAAAGTACTAATAAAGTATCGAAAAGCACGGTAAAGTACCGTAAAGCACCTCAGTGTGGATATTTACTCAAAAGATTCCTCGTTTTAAACGCTTTCAGATTGTTATAGATTTGACCGGTTGAGTAGATGAAAGACTGAAAATACTGATCAACCATTGCGTTAGAGAGTTGGACAGGAAAAGAATGAGAATATGTCGAAAGTCAGGTACTACGTGCTCTCCTTAAAGGAGGCGGCATGCAGTTAGAGAGTTCGGAAGAGCAGTGTCCGTTATAATAGCGATAGTAAAGAAAGAGTGGGCAACATTGCGACGAAGAGAGAGGGATTGAAGGCATTCAGTAAGAGGCAGGGAATTGTTGAGATGAAAAGCCTTTGATTCCACCGCTCAAGTAGGGATGTGTGGGTTGAGCCACCCATACATGAGAAGCGTACTCCATACAGGGGCGGATAAGACCCCTTTACAGAGACAACAACTAAGTGGGGTGAAGAAACTGCGGAGGCGGTACAATACACCTAACCTCTTAGAAGCTGTTTTAGAGGAGAGGATATGTGATCTTCCCAAGAAAGATTACGAGAAAAGAAAACGCCAAGAATGTTAAGAGAAGAGGAAGGATTGAGTTGTGTATTGTTAAAGGTAAAGGGAAAGTCGTGTGAAAGAGAGTGACGAGTAGACAGATGAGGCAGTGAGTTTTTGAAACATTGAACGCCACAAGGTTTTATCTGCCCCAATCAGCAACAGCAAGTGGGAATATCACTGTTAATGGCTTTAGAAGAAGAACAGTGGCCATCTACAACCGCAGTTATAGATCGGCCACAAAGGAAATCAGAGATGAAGGAACAGATAGAAGGAGAGAAAATGAAGGAGGGCAATTTCGAAATTAAAGGTTTGTGCTAGACTCTATCAAAAGTGTTTGATATGTCTAGCGCAATAGAAAAGGTTTCACCGAAATCCTGATAGGAGGATGACCAAGAGTCAGGGATATGCAAGAAGGTCACCAGTAGAGCGTCCCTGGGAACCCATACTGATGATTTGAAAGAAGATTGCGAGAAGAGAGGTGTTTAAGAATCTTATCAAGGATAAATTCAAAAACTTTAGAAAGGCAAGAAATCAAAGCAATTGGACGATAGTTGGAGGGTTAAGAACGGTCACCCTTCTTTGGGACAGGGTGAATGAAAGCGAACTTCTTGCAGGAAGGGAAAGTACCAGATGAAAGACAAAGATGAAAGAGTTTGCCTAGGCAGGGTGTCAGCACAGAAGCACAGTTCTTGAAGACAACAGGAGGGACAACATTAGGACCGTACGCCTTCCTAGAGTGAAGCCCAGATAGGGCAGAAAAAACATTTTAAGATATTCTAATTTCAGACATAATTAAGTCGGAGGGAGGAGGAGATGGAGGAACAGCACCGGAATCGCCCATGGGTGAGGTGGAGGCGAAAGTTTGAGCGAGGAGTTCAGCTTGTCGGTTGGAGAGGTTCTTAGCTAGATGCCAGAAAGAGCGATAAGAATTAGAACTTGATAAGTTTTCACATTTTGTCTGATAAAAGAATTTTTGGCAAGAACAAAACAGGTTTTGCACGATTCTGGGCACAAATATAAGCTAAGTGAGAGTGAGGAGTTGGTTGGCGATGATACCTTCTGGAAGCCCCTCTCTGTTGCAGATAGCATAAGAACAATTGAAGTTAAACCAAGTTTACTTTGCATTAGTAGTAGAATATGGAATATAGAATAGAATATGGAATGTACGCCTCCATGCCCGAGAGAATCGCTTCCGTGATGCGCTCAGCACAATTTGAAGGGCCCCGGCCACGGAAGCAGTAATCATTCCATGGAAAATCACAGAAGTACTGCCTAACTCCCCTCAATCAGCGGTACCAAAGTGCCAAAGACGTCTCCTCTTTGGAGGATCCAAACGCCGAACTGGAGCGATAGGACAGGAAACAGATATAAGATTGTAATCGGAGGAACCCAACGGAGAAAAATTTTCACAGAGTAAGAAGAAGGACGAGAAGTGAGAAATAAACCAAGCATATTGGGCCTTTCTCCAAGGCGATCGGGGATTAAGTAGGGTGCTGTACAATCTGCTCTAGGTCATTCAGGTTAGAAAAGTTGTAAGCTAGTTCAACAGGGGTGTTAGATGGTGAACAGTGGTGAACAGTGAAATTTCCTAAAATAGAGATATCAGCAAAAGGAGAGTAGGATAAAATGTATTTCACTTTGGTAGTGAGGTAGTTAAAGAATTTCGGATAGTCAGTAGAATTAGGAGAAAGGTAGAGAGCGCAGATGTACTTAGTTTGAGATTGGCAATTAAGCGCAAGCGGTAACCAGAGGGTGTCGAATTCGGAAGATTCGAGTGGGAATACGAGAACAAGTTAGGTCATTGCGTACATATACGCAGCAACCAGCTTTAGAGTGAAATTGAGTAAAGAGAAAGTAGGAGGGTACAGAAAAGGGGTTGCTGTCAGTCGTCCCAGTCACCTGAGTTTCAGTGAGGAAGGGAAGGTGAGGTTTAGAGGAGGAGATGTGGTGTTCAACAGCGGATTAAAAATTTGAGGAAAGCCTATGAATGTTGCAGAAGTTTATGAAAAGTGAATCAGGCAGAGGCCCAGAACATCCCAATTCGGCGGTAACACATCCAGCCCCGCTGCCCGGGTCTGCGTTCCCGTATCGGGAGCGGGAAGCCAGAAGTGGGGACATTTATGGTCACTTCCCCAGGGAACTCCGAGGCTCTTGAAGTTATTGCCTTTTTTTTGTTTAAATTTTGAAAAGATTATGTAGTGTGGAAGATGCATGTAAAGGTAGTGAAGAATAGCGAAAGGAGTGTGTGTTTGAGAGCATGCTGGACTGTTCACAGGGTATATACATATATATATATATATATTCCATCCGATTCTTTTCTTTAAATTTCACAACATAATTTTCTGTAAATTATTGAGAATTACTGAGAAAATGGGTCTAAAAAATCCATAAAAATGTCTTGGAAATTCTGTAATTTTACGAGACTAAAGCAATATGGTAAAAATATATTGGCTAATTATATAATATATATATATATATTATATATATATATATATATATATATATATATATATATGAAGAAGGAAACCACTCTTCAGGAAGACTTAAATTTTTATTTTTTTAACGCCAATACAGTTTCGGGTCCTCGCGAGCCATTGTCAATTGGTAAATTACCAATTGACAAGGGCTCGCGAGGAACCGAAACTGTATTGGTGTTAAAGAAATAAAAATCTAAGTCCACCTGAAGAGCGGTTCATACTTCGTCGCGTCAGTGCGTTATTTTACATCGTATATACAGTACTGTGCAAAAGTCAGAGACCACTGTCGACCTGATAACTATTAGATACAGTAATCTGTTGTACGAAAATTGGTTTTGATACTAAAATACATATTAACTAGAAACTCTGGTTCATATTAACGTATAACTAAGTTATTACTTAAGTGTATAAAGTTGTATAAGCTGGATGACCCTCTAGTCTGCATAAATTGGACTTGAGGGTTGATTCATTATATTACTTATAACGCATGTGTTTAACCACTTACCGTCCGAATTTTTTGTAGGGTTAAGTTATGAGAGCGCGTATTTGATAGGTTACAAATTCGTCCGTTTGGGCAGTAAAGGGTTAAAGATCTAGCGAACTATTACTGATGGATCTGCAGTAAATGCTCCTAAACTATTGTTATATCAATATTTACAATTAAAAGTATTGACATATTCACTTAAATTCTGCAAAACAAATTTATCCAAAACGTTTCTCATTATAATCCTAATTCATGCTGTTTTTTTTCTTTCACAGGCTTAAGAAATGACAAAAAGTACAATTTCTGATGAGATTAGATATAAAATAATACATTTGCCTGGTGAGGGACTGAGTCAAAGAAAAATAAGTGAATCTACAGGCGTTTCCAAAACTGGTGTACAAAAAATCTTGGCTCGTCACAGATTAAATGGGACCCCAGCTGATCGTCCTAGATCAGGGAGGCCCTCTAAGCTTTCTCCATCTGATCTACAATATCTAAAGATTACTTCCCTTCGAGACAGACACAAATCCAGCACTTCACTTGCAGCGGATGTCGAAAAAACAACAGGTGTCTCAGTTGATCCTTCTACTGTACGAAGAAAGCTTAATTCAGTAGGTCTCAGATGTCCAATACTTGTGTTCCAAAGTACATTTTCTTCTCTTCTCTTTATTTCCATTCCTTAAAAGTGGCTTTTTTGCTGCAACACGTCTTTTAAGACCTACTGAGTTAAGTTTCCTTCATACAGTAAAGGGATCAACTGAGACACCTATTGTTTTTTCGAGATCTGCTGCAAGTGAAGTGCTGGATTTGCGTCTGTCTCGAAGGGAAGTAATCTTTAGATATTGTATATCAGATGGAGAAAGCTTAGAGGGCCTCCCTGATCTAGGGCGATCAGCTGGGGTTCCATTTGAGCTGTGACGAGCTCATCAGAAATTGAGCTCTTTGTCATTTCTTAAGCCTGTGAAAGAAAAAAAACAGCATGAATTAGGATTATAATGAGAGACGTTTTGGATAAATTTGTTTTGTAGAATTTAAGTGAATATGTCAATACTTTTAATTGTAAATATTGATATAATAATAGCTTAGGAGCATTTACTGCAGATCCATCAGTAATACTTCGCTAGATCTTTAAACACATGCGTTATAAGTAATATAATGAATCAACCCTCAAGTCCAATTTATACAGACTAAAGGGTCATCCAGCTTATACAACTTTATACGCTTAAGTAATAACTTAGATATACGTTAATATGAACCAGAGGTTCTAGTTAATATGTATTTTAGTATCAAAACCAATTTTCATACAACAGATTATCTAATAGTTATCAGATCGACAGTGGTCTCTGACTTTTGCACAGTACTCTGTGTATATATATATATATGCGCCTCGGTGGTGTAGTGGTTAAGACGCTGGGCTGCTGGTGGGGCGTGGTTCGGATTCCATGTTAAACTGTAGGTCTAAGGTGGAGTGAAAAGTTTGACCTTCGTCAGAATGAACATTTCGGGCGGAAGCTAATCAAAAGTTAATCAAAGGTTAATGTTCGATACATGTGTTTATAGCTTAATTCAGCGTGAGCCAGAATAAAGGTTTCAGTGGGTTACACAAAACAAAGATCTGCCCAAATACTCATTCATTCAGGATATGAGTAGCTCGTGGCATCAATACCAAATACGATAGATGGTCAACGTATTAATGAGGCTTCCGTATGTGGTTCATCATAAGTGGAAGTAACAATGCTTTGTGTTATCACAATCTTATGAACAGACTGGTCCCTATTAATTATTTTTGTGCCATGTCGTAGTTTGCGTTGCAAACATTCTTGTTTTTATAGGTCCGGGTGCATGATTCTTTCATTAGTAAGATGCACCTCAAGTTTGCGCTTCCTCCCTAAGGTATTACAAATGTACCCTTTCTAATTACAACGCACATTTATGTCAACGTAGGCTTACTCTCACAAATTGGACCAGTAATTCAGAGACTGCCATTTTACTAATTTTCATTTTTCTACAGTAGGCCTATGTCTTTGCTTTATCTCTGTGTAATATTAGCTTTCTATATTTACCTGTAATTATCAGAACTAGAAGCAGATTTATTATATTTTAACCAGCCAACTTAACAAAATTTAACTGCACCCATTGTAACCTAACGGCCCGATTCTAAAGAATTGTATAGCGATTTTAAAGATAGTTCTTATAAACTTCTTTAGACACACATTAAAAAAAAAAATTAAAACTTAACTTGGTTTTATTTACTAACTTATAATATACTAGTTTAACTAAACCGTGAAAATGAATTTTCTTCACTTTTTTTAATATTTACCTTCGTCTATTTATACACACCCACAACCATATATATATATATATATATATATATATAGAGAGAGAGAGAGAGAGAGAGAGAGAGAGAGTTTTAAAACTATATAAAGCAGGTAATTTTGTGTTAGAAAATGCGCTGTATCTATTTTTTTGGACGTTCTCCACTACAATCTAAATTACGTTCATTCCCAAAATGCCGCCGAAAATAATGAGAGTCGCGGATTTCTTCTTATTAGGTGAAGATGAGAACGTTATTCTCGTTCATTTCAAAATGTTCACATTCCATCCTCACGTTAATATAAGGCTTATACGAGGACATCCCATCATGATGTAAGAGCCGAGAAATCTTCATATAATGATGATGTAACGAAGGGGTGGAAAAGATGTAAGGAGATTATATTGACAAATATAATTATATATATATATATATATATATATTATATATATATATATATATATATATATATATATACAGGGTGTCCACAGAGTATCTTTACAAATTTACTTCATTTCAAATGTAATTTTGTAAAGATAATTTATAGACACCCTGTATACATACCAGTTATGTCTATATAAACGTAAGAAATTGCATGCTACTTCGCATCACCGCATCGCTTAAGATCAGAGAAGTTAAGCGACCTTGGGTCTGCTTAATAGTAGGATGGATGACTATCTTTTCGATCCAGATGATTCAACGCTTCGTGGTTCCGATATCACGTTAAGTTGTAGGTCCTCTATGTCGTATGATCCTGGCTGTTATAAGGAAGCACGAAAGTAAAATGAATGTGTGTGTGTGTGTGTGTATATATATATAATATATATATATATATATATATCCTTTGGTTTGCTTCCGCCCAAATTGTTCATTCTGACAAAGGTCAAGCTTTTCACTCCAACTTAGACCTACAGTTTAACGTGGAATCCGAACCACACCCCACCAGCAAGCAGCCCAGCATCTTAACCATTAGGTTACCCAGGGTACCCGTTTATCTACCAACCACTTTCTTTAGTGAGTGGAAGGATGAACAGCTGGGTTTTGCTGCGCGCCGGCTGCCGTCAACGGGTTTTGATCCCGGGGCCAATAAATTTGTAGTCAGCGACGCTAACCACTACACCACCGAAGGGCATATATATATATATATAAAATTTTTGTTTTGGTTTGCAAAAGAGTGTGTGTGGGGGATGGGGGTCAGAATTCGAACAAATTTTTGCAGTCATAATCAAAATTTTATACCTGATGAAAGTCAAATAGTAGTTACAACGGAGGATTTCCATCATAAAATCAGGTCCCTTCGCATAATTATGTTAGAATATTAAGTTTGTCCAACTCATGCCAAATAATAGAGTTAATTGGTAGTAAAAAACGAAATTACTTGAGAGTTTGATTGCCCAAAATCCAATACACTTTTATTTTAGTGCCCAGCAACATTCGTTTATATTTTGGTGTGCCCAATTAATTTTTAATTTCGTACTCAGCATTTTTATTTATACTTTGCCATGATAAAAATACAATTCATTCACACTTGAGTACCCAAGTATTCATTTATACTTTGGCATGCCCAAAAATACAATTTATTTAAAGTTCTGAAAATAATCATCTTTAATTTTGAGTGCCCAAATATGTATTTAATTTCTATATTACTTCCCAAAATATAATTATTTTCTACATCAGTGGTCAAAAACATTTTTCTATAATTTGGCTTACCTAGACAAATAATTTATTTATATTTGATGCCCAAAATATTTTATGTATAACTTGGCATGGCCAAACATACCATTCATTTATAAATTGGACCTGACAAAATATTCATTTATAGTTTAAGATGCCCAAAAATAGATCTCACTTATACTTTGCTACCCAAAAATATGATTTATTTACTATACCCGAAATTATGATTTAATTATACTTTAGCATACCCAGAAATAATCTCCATTTCTTTTTTTTTTTAGGGTAAAACCACAAATACCAAATCCACAGTATAACTCAATAGTTTACAGAGGAAAACCCAAGTTGGTGAACAAAATTGAATAAAACCCCAAAGTAAAAATTAAGATTTTTCCAAAAATAAGTAATAATAAATGGAGCTTAATCCGTATGAAGTGTGTTCTACTTTAATTTTGGTATCTGTCTTGTTATCTTGTTCTTATCTTAATATTGTCTTATCTTTTTCAATGAGGTTTGAGAGAAACTTTTGAACACGCTAGACAAGGCGAGTTTCTTTCCCCCGTAAAACATGTATTACGCGTAGTTAAATATAATTTAATTATTTTTATTACAATGAAAGGTTCAGATTTATCTAATTTTTACTTAAATTCTGCGAAATATTTTCGACCAAAAGCGACAAGCGACAAGCGACATTTCTCAGTTTAAGAGGGATTTCTTGTATGAAGAAAAAAAAAATTTCTAATCAGTTTTCCAAACAGAAACTGAGGTAAATTTTTTTGTAAATCATAAAATAAATATGTTTTAATTCGTATTTCTGAGTTTAAATTAATAAAATTTAACTTTGATTTCGAAACTGAGTTTTGTAAGTCTCAAACGAGATTGGAAATTGAAGACGCTTTTTGACTCAAATCAGGATCAAAGACTTTTACTTTTTAATACATTTTTTTTGGTAAGAAACTTCAAATCGAAAGCAAATTCAGCTTTTGACGTCAAAATTCGATTTGGAATGTATTCCAGGAGGCATATATATATATATATATATAATATATTAGATGTTTCTTTATTGCTGGAGGATAAACGAAAAAGTAAAGTTGGATTTTCCTTGTCCCCCTTTCAGGTTGAAGAGCTCCTGAAGGCAGGAGTAGGGGGAGGAACTCGAAATCCAATTTTAAATATAAATTATTTTTATCCTGATGTGGTCAAGAGCTATCTTTCGAAAAATTTAAGTTTCTTTTTACTGCTACATTTAGAATTTAAATATAAGGTCTTCATTTGTTTTTTAAAGCCAAAACCTTTGCTTTTTAAAGAGAGTTCAAAAGTGTAGCGTTTTATATATATATATATATATATATATATATATATATATATATATATATATATATATATATATATATTTATTTATTTATTTATTTATTCAGGGCCGGCGAGAGGTGCCACGGGCCCCGGCGAAGGATTGGTATATGGGC
Organism: Bathynomus jamesi; assembly: GCA_023014485.1. Lineage (NCBI taxonomy): Eukaryota > Metazoa > Arthropoda > Malacostraca > Isopoda > Cirolanidae > Bathynomus > Bathynomus jamesi. Next base: position 19,313 of record JAJOZX010002491.1, read on the forward strand.
CCCCCTGTTTACTCAGTATTTTATTATGAATGTTTTTTGTGCACATAACAAGCAAATTGATTAAATGTCCAAGTCACTATTCAAAACATACAGTATGATAATCTTTGTAAAATGTATGTTCATTAATTATATTTCCTCTCTGTTATTTAATCAATTGCTTTATTAATATTTTTAGATTTTATCCCCTCTCTTTCCGGTCCCCCTAGAGGTCCGGGCTCAGGGGATTTAACCCGGCTTCCCAGCCCTCTTGGCGGCCCTGGATTTAATTTTCGTAATCTTTTCAATATTTTTTGGGATGGGTTTGAAATGTGCCGTAAAACAAAAGTTACAGTTATGATAGTGTATTAAGAAAGTTCTCTTATGTGGCATAAAGGGAATATGAAGTGGCACTATCTATGCCAACCATATGGCACTAGATTGAAATTAAAGTTTTTATTAATTTTTTAAAAGGAAATTTTGGAATCTCTAATGTTTTTGTTTTACGTGTAGCCAAAAATAACCAAAAATTTTAATTTTCCTTTATTTATTAATATATTTATATCTTAATTTTTATATGTTTTTAATATTAATTTTTTATTGTTGATAAAGTATATTTTATACGTAAACAAAATATATTAATGGCACAGTTTCAGTTTTGGGGGTGATGTTTCTCTATTACATTATTGCAAAGTATTGCAAAGTATTATGCCAAAAAATACCTAATATTTTTCTCCATGTTTTGGTTCAAAATGCAAACTTTAGCCATTTCCTTAAACCTAAAAAATATAAAAATATTCTCTCAGATTATTTTATACCCTGAAAGAAGTGGACAAACAAAAGTGTTTAGGAAATCCTCCGAATATTTGAAATCCAGAAACTGTAAGAACGTTGAAAATCACCAGAGACGTTTAAAACAGTTATGATCTTGTGGCCCTTTTCTTACCTTACCTTATAACAGTGGTGCTCAAACTTATGGCAATCATGTGCTATTTGGTGCCATTTTTCCAAAATGCAAAACGTAATGTGCCACTATGACTTTGTCGAATAGGCCTAAATTAATATACTTTTTAATATTGTACAAATAAATTTCAGTGTTAATAAAGTAATAAATGTCGTGTGTATTTTATAACTATACTTTACGTTTTCTTTACGGTACCTGCATTACAAAGCCGTGTATACTTGCTTCTCTCCAGCCAATTTGTCAAATATGACGCACTTAACACATGAATGATTGGCAGTCTTAGAAGAGTTGCCAATTACCACTCCGAAAATTCTCAAATTTCTTGCTTACGTGAGGGCATTCTGAATTCAGGCTGCTGCAGCATTATAACCATTGATTTTTTATTTGACTTGATGAGTGTCCATGTGCCATCGTCAGAGTAACAATGTGCCAGGTCTGGCACATGTGCCAGGGTTTGAGCACCCCGGCCTTATAATCTCTTATGATGGTTTCGAATGACCGTTCGCGACCGAAATGAGGTCGATACCCGCTGCAGCATTCTGCTTCATTTGTGAAATTTGGTGGAGAAGGGAATTGGTTTTCGGTCTCCTCCTGCCCTCGCAGCCAGCCACGCATGGTTGGTCAGGGACCTTGCGCAAGAACCCGTTCAATGGGTTTTTAAAATTACTCAGGTTGGTGTGCTGGTGGTTCCTTAGTATTCTATAATCTACAGTCCTGTCGAATTTATCATGCTCGACATTCCGTCATATAACTATAACGTCATATGTCATATATCATATAACGTCATAGATATATAACTGATAACAATTAGCGAAGAGGGACACTAGCTGGAACAGCGCTCAGACTAACTAAAGCAGTCCACTGCGTTAGTTCCCTAATTAATATTACCACTACCATCGGGGGTCGAACTCTCGACCTCAGTGTCTTTATTTCGCTTATAGGGAAACAGTGTTGCCAACTGAGTATGAATTCTGCCATCTGTTTGTTATCTGGTTGAATAATTTCAAATTAAATGCAAAAAACTTCACTTTTTTCTACGTGAAGGTCAAAATATGAAAATAAAAACCCACTCTAATAGACAGAGTTTATTTCTACGACAGTTTCGACGCCCACTGGCATCCTCCTCGGGTGGATACAGAAACACGAATGCCAGTGGGCGTCGAAACTGTCGTGGAAATAAACTCTGTCTATTAGAGTGGGTTTTTATTTTCAAATTTCAAATTATTTTATTTGTATTACCAAAAATTACCATTAGTTCAATTTGTTCGTAAACACTATTTTTCTTCCGTTTGAAATTTGACTCGCAAATAACTTTGTTTAATTTTAAAAAAAAAATATATATTTTTTAGGTGTAACTTTCTAAATTTTTGTATTATTATTATTATTATTATTATTATTATTATTATTAATACATTGATTTATTTCTTAAATAAAAAACGCCATACTGTAAATTAAAAGCTTAACTTCCAATCAAAACGCAATGAAATATTCTTTTCAATCAATCACTCTGATTGAAATTGTCAATTTTGCATAGCTCTCGTGTATATTTGAAATATTGCATTTAGGGAACCCTACACTTAAAGGCTGTAAATCAAAATTACATCCATTTTATACAGAGGGTTTAGCTAAATTTTATTACATACGAAAAATAAGCGAGGCTTATCGATGAAAATTAGTGCAAAAAGCGAATGAAAACTCCTATTTTTAATTTTTTTTTAATTTATTGCTATTTTTTCAAAAATTTTCACTGGAATTATAATAGCCAATAGTTTATGCATATAAAAAAAAACCCCGGTTTATAAAACTGTCCCATGCAATACTCAATATCCGAATGATATACAGGGTGTCCCGTAAGTCTGGACCCATAGGGAAAAATAATAAAATTACAAAATAGTCCAAAAATTTATTTATAATATTTTTTTTATTATTTTTATTATTATTTTTTTATTTTTTTTATTATGATCTTACTCCGCTGGAGTTTTATTTGTGGGGCCACTTGAAAGCCAAAGTGTACGAGGTCAAACTTCAGAACATTTTCCACCTTAAAGCACGCATTGTGGAGGCGTGTCAAGAAATTTCTGCGACTGTGATTCAGAAAGTGCTGTCGCAGTGGAGATTGCGTCTTCAACTATGTGTGCGACACAACGGCGGACACTTTGAACAGATTATGTAATAAATTTTTGGACTATTTTGTAATTTTATTATTTTTCCCTATGGGTCCAGACTTACGGGACACCCTGTATATATATATATATATAATATATATATAATATATATATATATATATAATATATATATATATATATATATACAGGGTGTCCCATAAGTCCGGCATCATAGGAAAAATAATAAAAAAAGGCAAAACAAAAGCTTTTATTTACAGAACGTGCTCAATATGTCCACCATTTTTTCAATACACAAATTCAGACGTGATACCCAGTCAGCAAGCACACGATGAATGATGTCAGGAGTAATGGTGTTACATGCCCCAATAATGCGCTGCCGCAAATGTTCAACACTCCTAATTTTCTCTGCGTATACCAGCGCTTTCAAGTGGCCCCAGAGATAAAAATCTAGTGACGTGAGATCCGGGCTTCTAGCTGGCCATTCCACAGGCCCTCGACGTCCTATCCAATGACCAGGGAATTGTTGGTACAGGTATTCCCTTACTTGGGTGCTGTAATGTGCAGGAGCGCCGTCTTGCTGGAACCATGTTGGGAAATTTCCTTCTTCGTTCAAGACACTGGGAAATGCTTCTTCCTTGAGCATACGTAGGTAGGTGCCTCCAGTGACATGTTCATCGAAAAAGAGGGGGCCTATGATGCGATCCTTCCAAATGCCACACCATACCATCACCCGAGATGCACCTTGTTCCTTTGAAGAGGTATACCAGTGAGGGTTGTTTTGAGACCAGTAGCGAGTGTTCTGTCGATTTACCTCACCATTTCCATAAAAAACAGCCTCGTCACTGAACAGAATGGTGGACGGGAAATTGGCATCCCAAGCATAATTATGGTTTGTAGAAATAGAAAAATATGAATTTCTCCTATGATGCCGGACTTATAGGACACCCTGTATATATATATATATATATATATATATATGGAATGAGTTTCACAGTTAAACCCAATTAAATCGCGAATAATCCCGATTCATTATTTAACCATATGTATTATGAATACAATCATAGCATTAATTAGGACCGTTCTAACATTTTAGTAAAACATACTAGAAGACAACTGAAAGGCACGTTCTAGAACGTACATTAATATAATTTATAAATAATTTCAATAACAATTCGTGAACGTATAAAATAGAACAAATCTCGTTAAAATACTACATTTTTTCCCCTTAATGATTAATTGTTAATTTAACGACAAACCACAAACAAAAATTTTTTTTTTATCTTTCTACGTTAAGAAAGATTTCTAAAAATGGAGTCGTACTTAAAACGTTCACAAAATAATAAAATAAAAATGATAATTAATAAATGTTTTAAAATTTATATAAAAAATAAATAAATTAACGTATAAATATATATATATATATATATAGTATATATATATATATATATATATATATTATATATATATATATATATATATATATATATATATATATATATATATATATATATATATATAAATATTACTTAATTAGCGTAAATATTATAGAGAATTATTATTGCTTATTTAATCGTATACATATAGGATTTATTACATTTATTTATGACCCTTTTTTTATGGGATTTATCTTCTGCCAATAAAATTCATCATTATTATTATTATTATTATTATTATTATTATCATTATCGTTATCATTATCGTTATCGTTATCATTATCAATTATTATTATTATCATTATCATTATCATTATTATTATCATTATCATAAAAAATGCATTGGAATTTGTAGTTAAACATTAAGAAAAAGAATATCTGAATAGCTTTCATATTTATTGTACAGGGTGGTCCAAAAGTCCCTATCTATTTTGCTGAAATAATAGTATTTAAGGATAAAAATGTAGTAACAATTAGTTGTATATTTTTTTAGCAAGCTTAGGTCTAAGATTCGACGTTAGCACCATCAGTGTCTCTGCAAATCTCAAATCTGTCCACTGCATTGCGGAACACATTCTCAAGCATATCTAGGCTTATTATAGCGACTGTCGCGACAATGCGGGTTCGCAGATCCTGCAGGTCTATAACTCTTGTTTTGTAAACCTCGGACTTTATAAAGACCCACGCAAAGAGGTCTAATGGTGTTAAATCCGGAGATCGTGCTGCCCACGGCCTCTTCCCACCATGTCCAATTTAGTGATTTGGTAAGAGTTCATCAAGGTACGCTCGAACGATGTTTACATAGTGACATGGAGCTCCATCTTGTTGAAGGACAACAGTGTCGAGAATGCCATCTGAACGAAGCTGGGGTTCAAGAAACTCTTGAAGCATGTAAAGCTAAATTGGCCCTGTTACCGTAGCTTCTGCAAAGAAAAAGGTCCGTAATTCTTCGATCTTGTCATACTCAACCAAACCGTAACTTTAGGAGAATCTCTCTCTCATTCGTAGAACTCCGTTGGTTTTTCACTAACCTAGATACGACAATTATGTCGATTAACCTTTCCGCATGTGTGGAATGTCGACTCATCGCTGAAGAAATTTACATATATTAAATTTCGGTATGAATTTTTTTCAATCAATTCTGTACTCATGGTGGGTCGTCTTGGATAATCCTCTTCGTGGAACTCATGCAGCACTTGAATATGGTCACTTTTCCTTTTTAATATTGGTTTTTAAAATCCTTAGAACAGTCGTTTTTGGTATGCTCAGCCTACGTCATACTTTGCGAGTTGACATTCTAGGATTTGTTTCAAAGGCATCTCTTTTCTTGAGGTACCTACACGTCTAGATTTTGCCTCATCATGAACAGATCCTTTTCTTTTAAATTTATTGACCTGCTCGCGAATTGCTTTGTCTGTAGGTCCTGGTTTGTGAAATCTTCCTTCGAATTTTTCTCGAAGTTCTTTGCACTTCTTCCCTTGTACACGTAATGTAACTACTATCATACATTCTTGTACGACCATCATTATCCATAGCCTGTAGAAAATAAAATAAAATGTCCTGTAGAAAATAAAATTACACGTCTGAAATATAATTATTTCAGCAAAATAGATAAGGACTTTTGGACCACCCTGTACACATATTAAATGGACATTACACAAGTTTAGGTTTAAAATGATAATGATGATGATGATGATAATGATATAAAGTGATATAGATTTTTAAGTAAATATTACACATCTGTATGACACACACACTCACACACACACATATATATATATATATATATATATATATATTACAGTCAAAGTGTGTAACCAGCCATTTCGCGTAATGGCTGAAACTTTTAGTCATTTCGTGAAATGGCTGTTTCACTTGGTCATTTCGCGAAATAACTAAATTCGTCAGCCATTACGCGAAATGGCTGAAATTCCACCTTGGTCATTTCGTACAAGATCATTTGCCCGGTTAGGTCAACTGTATGCCCGGTTAGGTCAATTGTTTGCCCTTGACAATTGGTTAGGTTAAGTTGTGTTATTTTCGTTAGTTTTGACGAAAATAACACGACTTAACCTATCCAATTGTCAAGGGCATACAGTTGACCTAACCGGGCAAATGATCTTGTAAGTTGTGTTATTTTCGTTAGTTTTAACGGAAATAACACGACTTAACCTAACCAATTGTGAAGGGCATACAGTTGACCTAACCGGGCCTTCAATGGCGGACATCAGAATAACATTGAAGGCCTGGTTAGTATTTGAAAACCTCTCTATTGAAAATTCAAATTCAAATGTGTTCAAATGTTCGAATGTGTTCAAATGTGTATTTGAAGAGTGTTTCTCACTTATTTGAACAGACCTGTGGATGTATATATGTTTTAGCAGATTTAGTTAGTTAAATAAAGGTTTCCAATTTTATTGTGATGTTTGTTATTTCTATGAATTCATAACAAAAGTCATTTTAGCCATTTCACGAAATGACCAAAGTGGAATTTCAGCCATTTCGCGTCATGGCTGAAGATTTTAGTCATTTCTCGAAATGACCAAGTAAAACAGCCATTTCGCGAAATGACTAAAAGTTTCATCCATTACGCGCAATGGCTGGTTACACACTTTGACTGTAACGCACACACACATTTTAGCCATTTCACGAAATGACCAAGGTGGAATTTCAGCCATTTCGCGTCATGGCTGAAGATTTTAGTCATTTCTCGAAATGACCAAGTAAAACAGCCATTTCGCGAAATGACTAAAAGTTTCATCCATTACGCGCAATGGCTGGTTACACACTTTGACTGTAACGCACACACACATTTTAGCCATTTCACGAAATGACCAAGGTGGAATTTCAGCCATTTCGCGTCATGGCTGAAGATTTTAGTCATTTCTCGAAATGACCAAGTAAAACAGCCATTTCGCGAAATGACTAAAAGTTTCATCCATTACGCGCAATGGCTGGTTACACACTTTGACTGTAACACACACACACACACACACACACATATATCGTAAAGAACGACGCTTGTATAGGAGATATACACACACACACATATATATATATATATATATATATATATATATATATTCTCGTTCTTGCATTTTTTCTTCATTCCCTGATGAGGTGTATTGCTAAGTGCACAGAGAGCTTTGGAATCGCTTTTCATTTTTCCTCGTGGACGTGAATCCTATATATACATATATATATATATATATATATATATATATATATATATACACAGTGGTGTAGTCCTAAAATTTTAGGAAGGGTAACGCTGCAGGCAAAACTTTAACAGAGCGTTTCATCGAACAATTACTGTATAAAAATAGTAAAAGTTAATTGGAAAATAAAAAATATATATTTAATAAATAAAACTACAAATACATTACATGCTCTAGTTACTTTTAATTTTAATAAAACACATATAGATACTCGTATCAGTCGTATGTATACGGTATAATGCAGTTTCATAGTGATATAGTAGATACTACAGTTACATATAGTCTACAATAGACTCCATACAGAACGAATGTCTGTTTCCTTCTTTGAAACTTGTCTGGAACGCGTATCATCTGCAGATCGGTGTCTTTTTAGCCATGAAGTCACGTAGGTTTTCGCCTGAAACTGATGAAGTGGTAGTCCGTTGATGCTCAGAAACATGAGATTTGATATGTTCTTCCAAAATATGTCGTCTTGGTACTCTCTACTGAAGTGGAGCGGAAAACTAGAGGGGATAAGTGCTGGATAAAAGTCTGTAAGTGCTCAGCATTCAGCTATGGCTACAACAGTAGGTAGTATAACGTTACTTCACTAAAATTTTAGGAAGTATAACGCCGTTATACCGCGTTACCCCTCGACTACACCCCTGTGTGTATATATATATATATATATATATATATATATATATATATATATATATATATATATATATATATATACATTTGCGCAGGTGGGTGGTTACCTCATTTTTTCATTTTTCATTTGTTTTGTTCTCTCTCTCTCATCTTGCGCGGAATATTCTCCTATACACAACCACAAGGAAAACGAAAGGTTTTTCGTGTATTTAACAATAGATTGTCATTTGTTTTGGTGCAAATCAAAGAAAAGAAAAATCTTTCCGCCATCTTTATTTGACGTAAAAACAATAACAGAATGATTTTCTATAATTATGTGATGCTTTCCTCGAATGCAGCCAGCGCCCTTCGTTCATTGGGTAACACCGTTTCCCTATACTAAGTGAAGTAAGATACTGAGGTCAGGGGTTGGACTTCCCTTCGGACTTTCGATGATAAAAATCAGTCAGAACGGTCAGAAACTGGCGTACCGCTCAGGTCAGACTGATGCGGCTCATCGCGCTAACTTTCCGATTAATATTATCAGCACTAGTCGCGATCGAACCCGCGATGTCAGTGTCTTCAATTCACATACAGGGAAAAGGTTTATCTACTAAACTTCGGATGCTGGGTTCGATTCCCGCGTGTGTTGGTTAATAATAACGGAGGAATGAACGCAATGGGTCGCATTAGTCGCCTTGAGCGCTGCGCGAGTTTCTGGCCCTCCTCTCATATTTATAATCCTTAAATGAAAATTTTGCTGCTTAAAAACCAAGCTTCTGGCTTCTTACGATGCGTAACTATAAAGCAAAGTTTTCTACGACTAATGAAAAATGGAATCTTTGAAATTTTTACTTTCCAAATATATTATGATAAGATAATATCATTGATGAATATTGCACTATTTTATGGAATTTATCTCTTGCCAATAAAGATTATCATTATCATTATCATCATTATTATTATCATTATCATTATTATTATCACTATTATTATCATTATCATTATTATTATCATTATCATTATCATTAATGACAGTGATTGCAGTTTCTTAATCGTATGTATAAAAGCTTTATGATTTTTTTTATTGTTTGGTGCCTAACAATAACTACGTAGTCACAGAAGAAATTGTACGATTTGATTTTACGATATTATACAGGGTGGTCCAAAAGTCCTGCCTCATAAAGGGGGGGGGGTATAGAATATCCATTGAAATGAGGCAGAACTTCTGGACGATCCTGTATGTGGAAATCATGGGAACGACATCATAATTTCAGTAATAAAAATAATATATTTATTTTATTATATTAAATCATAGAATATATATATATATATATATATATATATATATATATATATATATATATATATATATATTATATTATATTAAATCATAGAATATAATATATATATATATATGGGATGAATTTCACAATTAAACACGTGGAATAAAGAAATGACGCAAACACACAAGGAAAAAGGAAAAGCGATTCCAAGGCTTTTCTTGTATTCACCATTACACCTCGTCAGGGAATGTTTTGTTAAAAGTAAAGTTATCAGTGAAAGAAACCTTCTCGGATGTTCATTTACTGTATCTATTTTATAAATAATTTCAATAACAGTTGAAGAACGTATAAAATGGACCATATCTTGTTAAAATACCTTTTCTCTTCACTAACTTCTTGTTAATATTTTGGTTAAGCCTTCCTATTTTGTTTACACTGTACAGCGATATATATATATATATATATATATTTATTTTTATATATATATATATATATATATTTTTTTTTTTTTTTGCTTCATACGTTTTTCCTTCATTTCCTGACGAAGCGTATTGTTGAGTACACGAAAAGTCTTGGAATCGCTTTGCCTTTTTCCCTCTGGGCTTGCATTATGTATATATATATACAGTATATATATATATATATATATATATATATATATATATATATATATATATTGTGTGTATCTATCATATATCTATATACTGTATATACAGTAAATAGGGTGTCCAAAAATGTCCCTATTTTTATTTGCCCGTTTTTATGAGGGATGTGCTGTATATTTTATTATTGGGTTTTTCATTCCGAATATACCTATAACTTTTTACTCTTTCATTACTTAATAACTAATAAATATTGTATAGTAAAACCATTCTTTCACCATTTTATACTTAGAAAGCCTTACTAGACTATAATCTTTAAGGAAAACTAAGTCTTTAGTCTTCAGCAGAATGGAGCACCTCCACACACTGCTTGTGAAAGTCGCAACTTTTTGAGGAACCATTTTTTTCGGGCGACTAATCTCCCACTTCATGAGCCAGTGGAATGGCCCCCTCCTCATACTCACCTGACCTCACACCCCTTGACATTTTTCTGTGGTGTTACATAAAAGACACGATCTATTCTACCTGAAGACCTAGAGGCTAAAGTCTATGAGGTAATCAACGACACCCAATCTGAGCTCTTCCCCAAAGTTACGTCAAACATTTGTATAAGGTTGAATATTGTGTTAGAAAAAAATGGCGAGTCCACTGAACATGTTTAATTAAGGATAATAAAACCCAATGACTTACGTACTTATTGCGTTTGTCTTTGTGTCTAAAGTCTTTATTTTTTAGCTCAAAACATTTATTTAGAAATAGGGGCATTTTGGGGGGAACACCTGGTGCACCTTGATTTTGCTTCCACCCAAATTGTTCATTCTGACGAAGGTCAAGCTTGTCATTCCACCTTAGACCTACAATTTAACGTGGAATCCGAACCACACCCCGCCAGCAGCCCAGCGTCGTAACCACTATGCTACCCATGGTACCCATTTATCTACCAACCCATTTTTTTATTGTGTGAAACGATGAACAACTGGGTTTTGTTGTGCGTCGTCTGCCGTCACCGGATCTGGATCCCGGGACCGATGGATTCGTAGTCAGCGACGCTAACCACTACACCACCGAAGCGCATATATATATATGATACATACAGACCGTGCATGGAACAAGGAACTCTTCTGGGAAAATTAAATCCGCTATAGTCCGAATAAGTAATGGTAAATGACAAATACTATAGTTTTTTTTCTTTTTCATAATGATCCCTTATATATACTGTGTATATATATATATATATATATATTACCTAAAATCTTTTTTAAAAACCTGTAAACAAAAAAGCATAGAACGGACTAAAAATTCATTCCCTGAAGTTTGCAAAAGTTGTTCTCATAATATTTTTCAAAACAAATGCGTGTGATGAATTATTTTAACTATTCTTTAGAAGACTAATTTCAGGTTTACTTTTTATTGTTTTTAAATAAAATTTTAATTATTTACATAGTTTTGCTTTACTTTTTCTTGTTTATTTTTGGTTTATACTTTTTTAACTAATTAATTTTTAAAATTTTATTTACTATTAAATTTTAATTTTGCTTTTTTTGGAATTAGAGTAAGTTGAAAATTGTTAGACTACAGTTTATTTCACGCGCAAACATATCTATCTATCTATCTATCTATATACAGGGTGATTTATAAATGTGTTTCATAAATCGCAGGGTGTATTCTTGAGATAAAAGTAAAGAAATAGGACCATATAAACATAGGTCGGGAAATCCGTAGGTTTCGAGCTATAGGACGCGACAGAAAAATGAAACTCCTAAAGATTTTTTACATTTTATGCAAATACACAGTGTGATACACTTACTTCATTAAAGTAAATGTTCGAAATTCTTTCCTACTTCTTGAATGCATGCCTCAGCACGTCGCACCATTGATTGTCTGACACTCAAAAATTCCTGGAGTATTGCGGATCGTTTCGCAATTGTTTCGAATTCGTTGCCCCTTTAACTATCTCTCCTCTAGCCTATTTTGCGACGTGCTAAGGATGCAGTCAAGAAATAGGAACGAATTTCGAACATTTACTTTAATGAAGCAAATGTATCACCCTGTGTATTTGCATAAAATGTAAAAAATCGTCAGGAATTTCATTTTCTTGTCGCGTGCTATAGCTCGAAACCCACGGATTTCTCGACTTATGTTTATATGGTCCTTTTTCTTTACTTTTATCTCAAGAATACACCCTGCGATTTATGAACCACATTTATGGATCACCCTATATCATTTTTCTGTCGCGTCTTATAGCTCGAAACCTACGCTTTTCTCGACCTATGTTTATATGGTGTTGTTTCTTTATTTTTGTCTCAACAGTACAGTATACCCTGCTATTTATGAAACACATTTATGCATCACCCTGTATATATATATATATATATATATATATATACACATATATATACATCAGGAGGAGATTGTAGACACCCATCGACCAGGGAAGTACTCCAGGGAATCGTTAGACAGAAGAAAGGGAGTGCTGGAACTCCCGTTTCTCCTGTCACTGTCCTCCTTAGCTGATCTTTTTCCGTGTCTCATCTACCCTGTGAGCAGTCCAGCGTGCTCTCAAACACACACTCTCTCCCTACACATCCTCACTACATACACAAAAATGGCATCTTACACACTACATAATCTTATCAAAATTTAAAAAAAAAATGGCATCAACTTCTGGACCCTGATTTTGGCTCTCTTCTTCTTCTATGCTTTTGCGGGCATTTGCCCTTGGCCCCTCCTTCCTGTATAAAAAAAAATAGGAAACTTTCTGAAGCACTCAAGTCGAAGTATCTAAATGGGCTGCTATAACCTTAACATTCCAAGTAATAAACAGTCCCTAACAATGAACTTATATAGGTTTCCTTTTTGGTATACCACTTTGCTATACTGTATAAGGTCAAAAAAGAGAAAAAGTAAGTGCCTGTTAGTGTTTATGCGGTCCCTAATTTAGAACCTAATTTTGAGGGAAACTTTTCCTTAACTTATTTTGACATGTAATGGTTCGGAACCAAACGGTTGAAGATTTTCATGTTATATTATTTATATATATATATATATATATATATATATATATATATAATATATACACACTGCGTTCGAAAAGTCTCTCCGCAGTGCTATGTTAAACGCATAGGAAATTGAAAAAGTACAATGTTTTCATTGAACCATGATTTAGTGATTTTATTACATAACCTTTTGATTTTAGAGCATGTGTTGAAAGTGTTTTCCACCATTTTGCAGGCATAGAGCAACTCGTCTACACTTGTTGTCAAACACTTTTTTTAAAGTGTTGGTTGACTGCGGAGAGACTTTTCGAACGCACTGTGTATATATATATATATATATATATATATATATATATATATATATATATATATATATATATATGCACTAAAATCACAGAATAACACGTGATCTTATTAATAAGCAAACAGCCACAGGGAAAAGGAAAAGGAAACACGAAGTCCGAGCGCTTTCGTGATATATTCACATCTTCTGTTTCTCCTTGAAGATGTGAATATATCACGAAAGCGCTCGGACTTCGTGTTTCCTTTTCCTTTTCCTGTGGTTGTTTGCTTATATATATATATTATATATTATAAGTGTGTGTGGTGTGTATATATATATATATATATATATATATATATATATACTCTCTTTCTCTCTCAATTTTAGTCTTTTATGTCCGCTCTCCCTTTGTCCACATAAAGAACCTACTAGCGAAAAAGATGTAATCAGTATCTAAAACATTAAAGGGTGAATAGTACCTTCTCGAAACGTTTTCAAACTGGGGGATGTTAACTATTGTTTTTACCTTTAATTTCTGACTGAATTCGTCTACAGATAACGTTTCTTTCTAAGACGTCATCATTTTGCTCCGTCATCAAGATTACACGGGAGATAGTGCATAAATAGTAATAGTAATTGTTATCTACGCTATCTAATTGTTATCTCGTATAAATATCAATATAATAGGATCTTCCTATTTTTGGGGTAATGGATTTGTTGATCTTTGCTGATTATTTGTTTAATTTTACTGAAGAGTTCTTTCTAGTCATACCCACAAATGCCCATTTGTGGGTATTAGTACACTTTGGGTTACGTCGTGACCAATGTCGTAACACCGCTTCCCATCGATCAGCGAAGTTATGCGACATCGATCAGTGAAGTTATGCGACATAACATAGTAGTTGGAGGCGAGATCGTCTTCTACTTCTAGATTATGTGGGGACTCTTAGTTCGGACCCAACATATAAAGCTGCAGGTCTCCTCCATCACATGACCTTAGATGTTGCGAAGGAGGTTAAACAACCCCCCCCCCCATCAAACAAATGATATTAGAACAAGCGAAGGAGGTTAAACAACCCCCATCAAACAAACGATATTAGAACAAGCGAAGGAGGTTAAACAACCACCATCAAACAAACGATATCAGAACAATAATTTAACCTTTTAAGTTGCTTTAGTTAACCCCAAACTATGCCACCTTAAAATAAAGATTTGCCCTTCGTCAAAAATAGGTTTGCTGGAAAAGATTATGATAAATTTTTATGTAATATAATGATGGGGTTATTTAAGCTCCTTCGCAACATCTGAGGTCACATGACGAAGGTGACCTACAGCTTTACGTGATATCCGAAACGCGGGTCGTTATATAATCTTGACGAAGAGGATGATCTTTCATCCGACCACTTATCAGATTCAACGTCGCTTAACTTTTCTGATCGATAGGAAACGGTGTTACGACATTGGCCACGATGTAGCGTGATAAGGTTTGATAAGGTTTAACATAAGAAAAATGACAGGTAATATGAGAGATATATCGCTTAAATTTGCATAATGAAAAATATGTCTGCAAAATTACATCACAACACGTTGCATTCTTTATAAGTCACGTGATTTAATACTAGCGGCATACCTCTACCCACGTTTGCAGATTTCTAGTGATTTTATACGATGGAAGGTATCATTTTACGGTAAGGGTTTCTGCATTGTATAAAGATATTACGAACAAGTTCCGATGTATTTTTTCGAAAACGTATCTCTCATGATTTTCGTCCGGTTGTACAGGGTGTTCATAAATTATCTTTACAATTAAATTTCAATTGAATTTGTAAAGTTAGTTTATGGACACCCTGTATTACTGGAAGAAACTCATTTATGGTTTTCAGCGGGTTTCACATTACTAACAGAAAGAGTTTAAAGGTCTGAACTTTATTTAAAACCTGAAGATAATCGCCTGCATCAAATTCAAACTTCAACAGTTCTGTAACTATGCATTGTAAGTATGGGAAAGTTGAGAAAGCCTCTAAATCGAAGTACCAAAATGAGCTTTTTTGTGAGCTTAGCGTTCCAAGTAATACAGGGTTCCTAGCAGTGACCTTATAGGTTTCTTTCCTGGTGTGTATATATATATATATATATATTATAGGGTCACAAAGAGAGCCAGTAAGTTTCCGGTTAGTGTCTGTGCGGTCCCAGTTTGGAACCTAATTCTGAGAGGAACTTTTCCTGAACTTTTTTCGACACGTAATGAGGAACTAAATGGTTTAAATTTTCTATATTACAATGAAAATTTACTGCTTACAATGTCAGTATCCCTTAAAAAAAATATTATACACACACACACACACACACACCACACATATAATATATTATATATTATATATATATATATATATATATATATATATATATATATATATATATATATATATATAATTCAAATTCAGATTCCACTTCCAATTTTTTATTGTCCTGTTTCCGCCTGTTCGTGAAATTGGTACGCTCCAATTAATTTATTAATTATAAATGGACCCTAAAAGCTGTCCTTTCCATGCACAGTACTTCCAAATGCAGGCGTATAGTCAATTTACCTCGAAATCTGGAAGTTCTTGTCAAGTATCTGGAAAATACCGGATATCCGATCAGAATGGATATCCGAAAGGAAAACTAGTATTTCCTAAGAGGTAGAAAAATTCTACAACTAACACATCACTACTCACCGACTCTTCCTTTGAGATGGCGGATACAGAGCCACCAGTGCATGCGATGTTATGAGCACATTTATATTACTTGATGATAACCATTAAAGACAAAATAGTTACCCAAATTATAAATATATGAAACACCAACTTCAATTACATTTATGGTAAAATGGAACAAAGAATTGGTGTGTGTGTGTGTGTGTGGTGTGTGTGTGTGTGTGTGTGTGTGTGAAGGTTTGCCATTGTGTATTATATAATTGCAATTTACTTTTTAAATCCTTTCCACGTTCGCTTATAGCTTTAACTTACCATTCGGAGGCAAATGCTCGTTTGCGGATCGCTTATATACTTCCTGAATACGTCCTATTTCCAGAAAGTGCCTTCAAAATAATTTCGGCCCTTTTGATAAAATTTTAACGGAGTGGGGGGAGGGGCCGTAATAATGATAATTTAGATGAGGGGTGGGAGGTGTTTAGCCACTTTCGTAAAAGCAAAGGTCATGTGACGGAGAGAACCTACAGTATAAAGTTTTACGTGGGACTCGAATCATCTAAGAGTTGCTACATCATGTGAAAGGAGAAGGCGGTCATCCATACAACTACCGAACAGACATAACGTTGCTTAACCTGCTAATTAATCGGATCATTTGAAAATCAGGGCCCCCAGCATTCGTTAGTTAGCCTTATAAACTAACTAACGAAAATATCACGACTTAACCTAACCAATTGTTAGCTCAATTATACGCCCTTAACGATTGGTTAGGTTAAGCCGTGATATTTTCGTTAGTTAGCCTTATAAGGCTAACTTAAGAAGGCTAGGGGCCTTGCTCTTCAGGTGATCCATTAATCTAACGAGAAACGGTGTTGCGACGATCCAACGGGGTAGGCCTTAAGTTAGGCATAAACTTTCAGTTGCTTTTCCAAAAATTTCTCGCGAAAGTATTCGTAAAGTATGAGATGGACATTTCTTAGTGATTATTATTATTATTATTATTATTATTATTATTATTATTATTAATATAACTAAAGAGAACATGCGCAGTTAATCTTTCTTTTTAAATCCTCGAACGATTTAAGTAATCTGACTAAAATGATTAAAATGATTAAAAGCGATCTAAAATCCCCCTCCATTCAGGGTAATTTCTAATATAATTTTTTTTTTTTTTTTAGTTTTCCTTGTTTTTATTTGCTGAAAAATGAAAAACAACCAAGCAATTAAATTTACATTTTTACGAATGTTTAAGGTTTGTTTTTGCATTTAATGGTTTCAACCATAATGGAAAAGTGAAAATTTTTATTTTATGGAAAATTGGCTTTCTTATTTCCTATTCCAGAGAGAGAGAGAGAGAGAGAGAGAGAGAGAGAGAGAGAGAGAGGTACGTTGATAAATAAGTACATCAGACAATATATTAGCTCTGATCAGATCCGTTTCGAGAGATTCTTGCATGAATAGAAACTTCCTTTAAATGAAATATATTTCCCTCGACACTATGAATCTGCTGCATTTTGACCTTTTTACCAGTGAATCTACGTTTCGTTTTATGAATATTCAAATCAGGAGATTCATCTGAGAATTGTAAGTCACTGATTTATGTGTTTAAAGATGGTTCGAGTTCTGTTCTGTAAAATGAATGTAAAATAGGATCTTGTGTCCATGCTGATGGAAAAGTAGATATGACGTGTGTATGATATGCCGTTAGGTTTAATTAAAGAATCGCTTTACAAAGATATTCATAGTGATGTTAATTTAATTCGGGTATTTACGTACGCGTAGAAAGCCCAGTGGAACTTAAAGCTTAAGGGGGACAAAAATAAATAAAATAAACACTATAATTTCCCACTTATTTATTTTATGTTAAATTGTAACATCAAAATTGCAAAATCGTAAAATTTTATTAATTTTAAAAATATAGAATTATTCATTCATTCATTCAAATATTTGTTGGTTAGGTTGATATTCTTTGTTTAAATTTAGAGAATAATATAGACAATTA
>JAJOZX010002491.1:40000-67500 GCA_023014485.1 Bathynomus jamesi
TTGGGGTTGAGACCCCAGTTCCCTTCGTGTTTTCGCGATAAAAGAAGATTTACTGACCTTCCTTTCAGCTGGCTTGAATTTCCGCTTTACATCCGTTCTTTCGAATTTTTGTCTCCAAACTTCCGGTCACGAAATAATGGTGGTTGCTAAGATTGATAAAGATTAAGAAAGTACACTGTATGGATATATATTACAACGTTATGTATAGATAGATTGATGCGCACGAGAGAGAGGAGAGAGAGAGAGAGAGAGAGAGAGAGAGAGAGAGAGTTCTATTCAATTATTTTCCACTAACATTGGGTAGCGGAACAAAGTCGATCTGCATAATGTCGTCATGCATGATGTCGATACTATAAAGTTAGTTTAAATTAGGTCAGGTTAAATGAGGTTCGGTTAGGTGAGGTCACATTATACCCGGTTAGGTTGCGCTAAGTTAGGTTAGGTTAATCTGGTTAGGTTAGGTTAGTCATTTTCATCGAAAATTTCAAATGTGTATATATGGTTTAGTTTGAAATCTGAAATCTATATACAGGGTGAGCGAAAAGTCCCTGTGCACCTGTTCCACTTCCGACACAGTGCAGGTGCAGGTTCACCACACTTCTTGCAGGTTCACAGTAACTTTTCGCTCACCCTGTACTTGCATAAGGTCGATTTTGTTCATATAACGTACTAACATCACTAATAAATGCTCGTTCAGATTTGAAGGTCTTGCCTGCACGCACTTTCCACTTTATCTTAGTTCTGCGTCATGAGAGGCAACTTATCCTTTGGAGACGACATAAACGCAACTTTTGTGTAGGGATGTCACAACACAGATGCAATAAGAACGTCACAGCACAAACATGCTAAGGACCTCACACCACAAATGCGCTAAGGACCTCACTCACAGTGCAAACGCAATAAGGATCTCACAATACAAATGCGTTAAGGACGTCACAGCACAAATGCATAAAGTATGTCTCTGCACAAACGCGTTATACTGTAGATGTCACAGCACAGATGCGCTAAGGATGTCACAGCACAAATAAGCTAAGGATGTAATAGAACAACACGCTAAGATCATCTCAGCACAAATGCGCTAAGAACGTCACAGCACAAAGGAGCAAATGACGTCACAGCACAAACGCGCTAAGGATGTTTTAGTACAAACGCACTAAGGACTTCACATCACAAACATGCTAAGGACGTCACAACATAAATGAACAAGTGACTTGTCATAGAACAAATGCGCTAAGGACGTCACAACATACAGTAAATAAACAAGTGACTTGTCATAGCACAAATGCGCTAAGGACATCACAACATAAATGAACAAGTGACTTGTCATAGTACAAATGCGCTAAGGACGTCACAGCATGAACGCACTATCTATGGATGTCTCACCATGCGCTAAGAACGTCACATCACAAACGCCCTAAGGATGTCAGTACAAATGAGCTAAGGATGTCACAGTAGAAATGAGCGAAGGATGTGACAGAACAAATCCATTAAGGTCGTCTGAGCACAAATGTGCTAAGGACGTTACAGCAGCACAAACACGAGTTTCCCTTAAACACTTTTAAACAAACTTATTGTTTCTTCTCTTCGTTGTACTTCAAAGAATAACGTTTTGTCTGTCATTCGTGAACGTTATGTAATTAACCTCTTAACGACCGAAGTTTTTGTAGGGTTACGTTATGAGTGCGTGTATTGGAAACGGCACATATTCGACCCAGTGGTCCAAAAGAGGTTAATTATTTAAAGGGTATGCTCTCTCCTTCGGGTATCTCTTCAGGAGTGGTCGAATTACTTCGTGGCCACGTTGCAACACCGCTTCCTGTTAACGACGTTTGGATGTTTTTGATAAATCGGCGGTGACTGCCCTGTGCGTTCAGATGATGTAGCGACTCGCGGCTCAGATTCCGCTAAAGGCGCAGTTCCCTTTCGTCAGGTGACCTTTGTCGTTACGAAAGAAGTTGAACAACCTCGGACGACGATATTTTTTTGTATTTAGGAAAGATTCGTCATTGATAAGAAAGCTACAGCCGATTTATATATATTACAAATTACCTCTACCAGGATTTGAACCCTGGATCTCTCGAGTAGAAGTCGCAAGCGCTATCAAAAGGTCCAGGATTCAAATCCTTGTGGA
Source organism: Bathynomus jamesi (assembly GCA_023014485.1). Taxonomy (NCBI): domain Eukaryota; kingdom Metazoa; phylum Arthropoda; class Malacostraca; order Isopoda; family Cirolanidae; genus Bathynomus; species Bathynomus jamesi. The sequence continues at coordinate 42,132 of JAJOZX010002491.1, forward strand.
GGCAGTTTTGTATTATACAAAAACAACTGTGCTCATGCGTATTATTATATATATATATATATATATATATATATATATATATATATATATGCTCCTCGGTGCTGTAGTGGTTAGCGTCATTGACCACGAATCCATCGGTCCCGGGCTCGAGACCCAGGGACGGCAGGCGGCTTGCAGCAAAACCCAGCTGTTCATCCTTCCACACAATAAAGAAATTGGTTGGTAGATAAATAGGTACCTGTGTAGCCTAGTGGTTAAGACGCTGGACTGCTGGTGGGGCGTGGTTCGGATTCCACGTTAAACTGTAGGTCTAAGGTGGAGTGACAAACTTGACCTTCGTCAAAATGAACAATTCGGGCGGAAAGAAAACCAAGGTTAACCAAGGTTATATATTATGAAATTTGTTCAAGGTATACCATATTGTTTCGTTAATAACGGAGATCATACGTTAATCCGATCGTTAATATTTAAGAATACACTTTAGTGTTAAAATTAATGGAATAACTCGTTAACAGAAAGAAAAATTACGCGTTAAAATGTTAAAAAAAACTTAAAATTCTAACATCGTAATTTTACATATATATATATATATATATATATATATATATATATATATATATATATATATAATATATATATATATATATATATATAGGGTGTACCAAAAGTTCGTTCTCACAGGGAAATAAGATATAGCAGAATTGAACGAGAAATAGTTTTAACTATACATTGCAAATAATACAATCAACTTACCAATTAATCCAGTACATGCTCAAATTGCATAATTGCATTCCACGTAGCCTTTGACACATTTCTATTCGTCTTTGTAAGCTGTCGGTTACGTTTTTGAATCAATTCTGTTATGTATTATTCCCTTATGAGAACGGACATTTGCTACACCCTGTGTATGTATATATATATATATATATATATATATATATATATAATATATATATATATATATATATAATGTAAATTGCCTCGTTAAAATTTTTTTATACTGACTTATAAGAAGCCTAAGAGCCGCCTAAGAAAAGTTACGTTGTGTACATCCGATCGAATACACACAGTCCGGATAATGCTGTTAACTGTGTGTATCCGATCGGATGTAGACAACGTAACTCAGTTTATGTAGGTCAGACGAGAAAAACTTTAGATATCAGAGTAAAACAGCATAAATATGCTTGTAGAACAGCAAATAATTCTAATGCATTGTTTAACCATATGTACAGATGTAATCATAGTATCAAGTAGGAGAGTCCTAAAGCGCTCGTTAAAAGCACAGATATAATTGAAAGGAATATTCTAGAATGTGCATTCATTCATTTTATAAATAATTTCAATAACAGTTCGGGAATGTACAAAATTAACACTATCTTGTTAAAATATCTTTTGTCCTTTATCAGTACTTGTTAACCTTGTGCCAATCTCTTTTTACCGTTTTGTTTTCATATACACACGCATATATTTCTATCATCTTGCTTTTTCGCTTTATTCCCTGACGAGGTGTATTGTTGAATATACGAAAGACCTTGGAATAATTTGTTTTTCCTTTTCCTTGTGGATTTTTCATCACACACTTATTTCACGTGTTTAATTGTAAAATTCATCCCATATATATATATATATATATATATACAGTATATATTGACCCAGAAGGGGAAATATATCTTGAAATGAAAAGTATTCTTACATGTTTACGCGAGTCTCTTCCCTCGATCTAATAAACAAAAAGTCAAATAACTAGACTATCTATCTATCTATCTATCTATCTATCTATCTCTCTATCTATCTATCTATATATATATATATATATATATATATATATATATATATATATATCAACCTTTACAGTTCATAGAAAGGCACCTCATTTAAATTCATATGATCATTAGTTTTGATGGCATTCATCCTCCAGAAGGAAAGGCATTTTAATCAGTATGTTTTTAAGAGCTTTAAAAATACGATGTCCTCATTTTTTTGACGTTGCACTTAAGTATCTCAATGACTCTTTTTTTTTTCTTGTTTAAATTACCCAAAAGGTATTTTACTCTTAATTTTCTCAACATTGCAAAGAAAAAAATTCTACGGTATTAAACATAATACTAAATTTGACACTAAAAACATATTGATTTTTTACCTTTCGATTGCAATGTAGGAATCAATGTTCCCCAAAATATTAACATTGTCTTCAGAATGCCTCGTACCACCAAAAACATTCTACGAAACACTAAATTGGAGGACAACGTTAATAACTGGAGTATGTAAAATAAAATGTCGTGTCTGTAATAGGTTTTATGCTGGGGAAAGTAATGATTTTAAAAGAAGGAATATCAATACGAATATAGTCTAAGTCTCAGGCAGTGGTTCCCAACCTCGGGTCGCGACCCAAATCAGGGTCGCGGGGTTCCTCAAGCGGGATCGCGAAAGGTTACTATATTCAATATTTCTTAATTCAGTTTATATTTATATACATATTTAAATTTTATCATAAACCTGAGGGTCGGGAGGTCCTGTTGGTAGCCAATTTAGGGTCGCAGCTAAGAAAAAGGTTGGGAACCACTGTGTCACTCTAAGAAATGGTGACAATCTCTCTTTTCTTCACTCACATCGAGCTGAATATAACCATAAATTACATTTTAAAAACTCGTCTGTTCTTTTAATTATTTCTAAAGAGAAAATTAATACAGGGTGAGCGAAAAGTCCCTGTGCACCTGCAAGAAGTGTAGTGAACCTGTACCTGCACTGTGTTGAAAGTGGACAGGTACACAGGAACTTTTCGCTCACCCTGTAGAATATTTTGTTATAAACAATACTGAAAATTTAATAAGGACAAAACGATCATTTGACATAACGATATTTTAAACATAATTTATTTTAACAGATTTCTTAGATAGTTCAGAAAACACTACGTAGTTTCGCGCATGCGCCCCCAGTCGTCCATCTGCCTCCAACTTTTACATTTTAATTAGTTTAAAGACTGACCTTGAAGATGAAGGAGGTTCTCCTTCGAAAGACTTAGTTCTTTTAAACTTTTACTTCTTTTTTCTTGGGGATTTTAATATTATTTATACAGTACGGTGATTGTAATATATATACAGTATATTATAACAAAATATTATATATATATATATATATATATATATATTATATAATATATATGATGAATAAACCATGAATGAAAGGAACACAGAATGGTGATCAAGCGCTTTCGTCTAATGACATCCTCAGGAACACTGAAGTAATAAAGAGTTCGAGACTATATATAAGGTCACAAAAAAAAATATATATATATAATAAAATAGAAATAAAAATTGTGGGAGGAGCATACAAATTTGTAAGAAAACTACCAATTTTAGCACTTTGCCCTTCTTGTCTAAATCCGTTCTAAACGAATTCAACACAAGATCAAATGGATTGTTTACAACCAATTTTATAGATAATGCTTGAATGATATATAGGTCACAAAATTTTTTAAAAAAAAATATAAAAATAAATTGAAAAATAAAAATTGTAAGAAGAGCATACAAATTTATTAGTGAAAACTACCACAGTTTTAGCACTCTGCCCTTCTTGTCTAAATCCGTTCTGAACGAATTCAAAACAAGCAGACTCAAGAATATTTCTATTAACAATGTTGCTAGAGTGAAACAAAACTGAAGCATTATTCCAATCAATACAGTGGGATAACTCTGACAAATGAACAAAAAGGGCACTGAACGACTGTCCCGTTTCTAACGGAATATTGATGCTATTTTACACGCGTGTGGCAAATCCTTTCCCGTCTGACCTATGTAAAAGGAATCACATTGTTGTTTACAACCAATTTTATAGATAATGCCTGAATTATTGGTAGGGCTATTTTTTACTATGATATTTTTCACAATATTGTTATATGAAAATACTACATTAATATCCAAAAGTTTAAGTACATTAACAATGCCTAAAAAGCTCGGAAAAAATGGAAGTACTAAATATTCTTTGACAAAGTGCGAGTGTTATTATTCACCCGATAGAAGGTTCGTTTTGCCTTGTTAAGACAAGATTCCATAAACGCAGGTGGGTAGCACAGATCCAATACGGTTGATTTTTTCCAATTCGGCATCGATGTATTCCGGACTGGCGATCCTAAGAGCGCGGAGAAACATTGAAGAAAATATGGCCTTCTTAATGGGGGTGTCATGTCCAGAGTAAAAGTGTACGTAGGACAAATTGTTTTTTTTTTTCCGATAGATTACTAAACTTAAAATCTGGGCTTGAGCACCATTCTGTGTTTCCTTTCCTTCTTGGTTTTATTCATCATAAATATTTTTCACGTGTTACTTTCGTGAAATAATTTTCATATATATATATATATATATATATATATATATACACACACACACTCGTGTGTGTGTGTGTTGTATATATATATATATATATATATATATATATATATATATTAAAGTATGCATTACTGCAGACAGAACCTCTTAACCCTAAAAGACATCCTTGACAGTTTTGGAGGATCGGGATGGATTAGAGTTGCTGAAGAGCCTAGCGAAGCCAGCCACTGCAGGAGCAGTGGGGTTGCTGTCAGCATTTATACCTCTTATCACCTCAAATGCTGATCCTTCATATATATATATATAGATATATATATATATATATATATATATATATATACTTATCAAAAATCTTTTTCTTCTTCTTTACTGTTGCTCATAAGTAATTTTATTAAAATATCACCTAAGAGTGCTCAAATAAAGCAAATCCATCTTCTGCCATGTCTTAGGATCATAATGAAATTAAAATTGAAAATCTTTATTGATCAAAGCGCACTTCAGAAGAAGTCATGTACAATGTTTTCTCAGTGAGGCCGATATCACACACCTGTTTGTTGTTGATTTTCACCGGTGAATCGTGCCCCCACTGAAACCAATAGTAGCCATTTACACATTAATCGGCTTTGATCGGGATCTGAAAATAGTGTCCATTTCATATAAAAAATGAAAATGGTCACATTATGTAGCTGTTGGCAAATTATTTTTTTAAGTTAAAGTGAAGTCATAACAACATTAAATAATAAGGTCAATATAACTTCATTTTCAAATAACTCTGCTTTAAAAATTATATCTACCTGACTCTAAAATTCTCTGGGTGCAATGTAGCTCCTGGAAAATATTTTGTTTTGTATCAATGCGACATTAATATGAATACAGTGAAGATGATTCAAATCTCATCTATACGATTAAATATGCAGTCAGTATACGTAATCGTTAATTTTATTTCAATCACAAGCGAACGTTATACCTATAGGAAGGGAGAGAACAGGAAAGAAATTGGATACCTTGCAGCTTCAGTATGTGTCTGCTTCAAGAGCAAGGTTTTTTGTTTTAGTTGCTAGAGTTTGGAACGCCGTTAAGACGAGCGAAACGAGATACGAAGATACTCTCAAAACTTACAGTATAAGTTACTAGGATATAAAAATGCAAACAGTAAACATAATTAATAATTTAATTATGTTCACTGTTTGCATTATTATACCATAGTAACTTACACTGTAAATTTTTAGGAGGATCACCTGAAGATCAGGGCGCCCAGCCTTCTTTAGTTAGCCTTATAAGGCTAACTAACGAAAATATCACGACCTAACCTAACCAAGCGTTATGTCAACTGTACGCCCTAGACGATTCGTTAGGTTAGGGCGTGATATTTTCGTTAGTTAGCCTTATAAATCTAACTAAAGAAGGCTGGGGGCCCTGATCCTTTTAGTCTATCTTCTTCTTTGAAGAAATTAAATGGCAAATATTAAGATTCTTTTTTGATATAATATTTTTTTTATTAAGCGTAACTAATTTATATACATCCAGCTCGAGTTAAAGTACAAACAGTGGCGGATTATCACAGGCTATTGAGGCTGAAGTCTCAGGCTCCCATGCTTGAGGGGCCCCCCAATCAACTGAGTTTCGATGATATAATTGGAAATTTCGCAAACTTCTTTGATTAAATATGACAGAGTACATAAACTGACAAATTCCCTGTTTTATTTTATGTCTTATAGGCCCTGAAGTAAAGTTTGTTCAATACTGTTTGGTTTTGGCAAACGGCAAAATACACTGTGTTAAGGTTCTTTTAAGTTTGTCTCAATTAGCTTCAGCACTGTACATATAATTCGTGTAAATGTACTATGTACTGTACATGTACATGTATTGTTAATAAAAAGCTATAGAAAAGGGCTCCCATATTCTTCATTGCCACTGGGTCCCGAGGTGTCTTAATCCGCCTCTGAGTACAAATGGGTTTCCAGGTATCCATAATGCAGGTTTATTTATTTATTTACCTTAAAAATATGCATTTATTTGTTTATTCTTTATTTATTAGGCTGACCATATTTCCTTGAGACAAAAACGGGACATTGGGATGGCAAAAAAGGGACGGGGGTTATGTAATATTCTGTATTCATGAAAAAGTAAGTACATAAACGGGACAAAATTGACATTTTTATTAAAACGACGGGATGGCCAGGAAATATTAAAAAAACGGTACTGTCCCGTTCAAAATGGTACGTATGGTCAGCCTATTATTTATTATATATTTAGTTTCTATAAACCGAAGTATTAATTAAACGATTTGGTTATTATTGTGAAGTATTTAATATCTATTGAAATATATTTTTCAAAGAAAACCCTCTTTGAACATTAACTTAGTAGTAAGTGGGTTTTATTTATTATTATTATTATTATTATTATTGTTATTGGATCACCTGAAGATCAGGGCCCCCGTGTGTTCTTGTTTTTTGCTTTACAGTACCAAATATAATAATAAATTAAATTGAATGCCCGGTTAGGTCAACTGTACGCCCTTGACGATTGGTTAAGTCGTGATATTTTCGTTAGTTTTAACGAAGATATCATTTGGTAATTGAGGCTGGGGGCCCTGATCTTCAGGTGATCCTTATTATTATTATTATTATTATTATTATTATATTATAATTTATTATTATATAGTTATAAGTCCGATGCGATAATTCACTTTCATTCAATCACAATTTGACCAAAAAATATAACATTTTTTGGTGCTGGTTAAGTGTGCGGTCTACCTACGATTGGTTAGGTTTAATCATGATATTTTCGTTAAAACTAACGAAAATATCATGACTAAACCTAACCAATCGTCAAGGGCGATTGACAATGGGATGTAAACAAACTATTAGTAAACAAGATAAGAAGCTATAATTAAAAGGTAGACCGCCGAATCGTAGGTAGACCGCACACTTAACCAGCACCCATTTTTTTCCAGGCTACATGTAATGCGTTATAGCATCAATTTCATTCTAAAAATTTATTTCTTTGTCAATAACGTACCAATTATTACATCTAAGTAATTCTACCTATGTTGACTGAAAACACTGACCCAAATAATGATAGTGATAAAAGATATTAACAACCATTAACAATAATTTACAATAACTGTATTTGTGTGACTGAATTTATAAGCATTATTAGCAATGAACTGAAGGTTAAAGTAAGTGAAGTGAAGGGTCGTGATAGTTATATACACTAACTCGGATTCTTTATTGAAAAAACAATACAGTAATTTACATTGGTTAAAATACTGATTTGTTTGAGATTAAATAATGGACGTAGTTTGAATTAAAAAAAAACCCGTAATTTACACATGGAATTGAATTTCTTTGAAGGTTTTAAGCGAAATGAAGGAATAGGATACATGGAGAAAGGTGAAGAGGGATAGAAGCTAATACTCATCCAAGATTTTGCCTTTAAATTAAGTAAAAAAATTTATATGTGAGAAGCGTTCGCTTTTCTGTTTTCGTATTATTCCAAATATCAATTATTTAGTATAAGAGGGATATCCTTGATGTTTTAACCCTTTAAGGACGACCGGTACAAATTGGTAGCGTTTCAAATGCACGCATTCATAACTTAAACCTACAAAAAATAGTATCATGTCTTAGGTTCATTGAACGGTTTACTTGGTTGTTTGGTTTGGTTTGCATAATTAACCCAAACAAACCCTTATAGAATATTTTCTGAATATGTGAGTAGATAAATGTTCAAATTGTGCAAGTCTTACGCTTAAAAAGTTTTGAGGATTTGAACATACGGTTTGTTTGTTCTCAGTTGGCTTGAGCACATGATATTGATTCTACCCATATTTTATGCAATACGTTCAGTGGATAAATAGTATAATCGCTTGTAGTTCCACTCACTGCGAGTATATTATATAGGATATAAGGTATGCAAAAGTATAATATAGATTGAGCAGTATATACGAGGGCCACTCAATATATTTTGCCCCACCTTTTTACTTTCTTTCCAAGTTTCCTTGTAAGTTCCAGAAATTTTGTACACAAGTACAAACGTACCTTTTTTACAAGTTTTTATTTTTCCGCATAGTCTCCATCCTTTTCTACGGCTTTCCTCCACCTCGAAACAAGGGCCTTTATTCCTTGCTGGTAAAAGTCCGCTGGGTTCCGCTGGAGCCACCTCTTAACCTCCTCAACAACCTCATCGTCACTCTGAAACTTTCTTCCACAAATAGCATCCTTCATTGGCCCAAACAAATGGAAGTTTGAAGATGCCAGATCCAGGCTGTATGGAGGGTGGGGTAACATAGTCAAGCGCATTTTTGTGATGGCCTCTCTTGTTTGCAAACTGTTGTGTGGTCTTACATTATCGTGCAAAAGAAGGACGTCTTCCAGTTTTGTCTCCGCTCGAACTCGCTTTATACGTCTCTGGAGTCTCTGTAGGGTAGAAATATATGCCTCTGAGTTGATTGTTTGTCCTTTCTTCATAATGTCCACCAGAATCATCCCTTTCATGTCCCAGAAGATGGTGGCCATAACCTTTCCTGCAGAGGGAGCCATTTTGAACTTTTTCTTGCGTGGGGAGTCTGCGTGATGCCACTCCATGGATTGCCATTTTGTTTCAGGTTCAAAGTGGTGTACCCAAGTCTCATCTCCAGTCACAATTCGTGAAAGGAAGTCATCCCCTTCTGTCCCGTATCGAACGAACGACTCGAAAGCAATTTCTTTTCTTTGGGCTTTGTGATCTTGAGTCAGTTGGCGAGGAACAAATTGTGAACACACTTTTGAGTATCCCAATTGCTGAATTATCGTATTCACACTTCCTTCACTAATTCCTAGCTCCAGTGATAGCTCCTTGTATGTGACGCGCCGATTTGATCGAATGATGCTGTTAGCACGTTGCACAGTGCGATATGTCACACCCGATACCGGGCGACCGCTGCGTGGCTCATCATCGAGGCTGGCTCTCCCTCTCTCCGATGATTTCACACGTTTAGACCAGCGTCCAACTGTGCTTCGATCAACAACAGCATCTCCGTAAACGTTTTGTAGAAGTTTGTGAATATTTCCAACTGTATCCTTCTCAGCGGTTAAGAACTCGATAACAGCTTTCTGTTTACGACGCACATCACTGTCAGACGCCATTTTAGAAACTGCGTTAACCCTTGGTTTTATACAAGGGCGTTTAAAAGTGGTTTTATACAAGGAGGGGAGGTTCAAACTGGAAAAATCCGGTTATGTGAAGCCCAGAAAGTTCAAACTTACGTCCCAAAAGACATTTCAGCCCCACGGCCTATTATTTAGCTAAGAAAAAAGGGTGGGGCAAAATATATTGAGTGCCCCTAGTAATTTGCAATGACCGCTTTAGTTTATGCAAGATATAAATGCATTTTGAGAGTTTATTTGGAGCAAATATAGTTTACGTCCCCCTGTGTGCCTAGTGTAGTTTACGTTCCCCAACATCATCCTGGTGTAGTTTACGTTCTCCTACATTATTCTAGCGTAGTTTGTGTTCCCCAACTTTGTCCGCGTATACCTAATCAAATAAAACGTTAAAACTAACAAAAATATTACGACTTCACCTAACAAGTCGTCAATTTATATATATATATATATATATATATATATATATATATATATATATATATATATATATATATATATATATATATATATATGACGACTTGTTAGGTGAAGTCGTAATATTTTTGTTAGTTTTAACGTTTTATTTGATTAGGTATACGCGGACAAAGTTGGGAACACAAACTACACTAGAATAATGTAGGGGAACGTAAACTACACCAGGATGATGTAGGGGAACGTAAACCCATTTGTTCGTTATTTCTCTTCCTCGTGTGCAGAACACTCCTCTATACTTACGTCGTTTCTATACATTAATATACTGCGTGGTCATTGCAGTTAAATGTACATATTCACGATTTGCGAGGGTGCCCTCTCAAGGCATTGGTTTCTGCCCTATGTAGGAGAATTACGACTTCTGACTGATCGAAGCCCGTGGTGTAGTGGATAGCATATCTGACCGGCAATCGGAAGATCCTGGGTTCGATTCCCGGGCGGTTACCTCATTTTTCATTTGTTCGTTATTTCTCTTCCTCGTGTGCAGAACACTCCTCTATACTTACGTATTTATGGTCAGATTTTTATGAAATTTTCAATATAGAGGTTTTCAAATACTAACCGGGCCTTCAATGTTATTCCGATGTCCGCCATTGAAGGCCCGGTTAGGTCAACTGTATGCCCTTGACAAATGGTTAGGTTAAGTCGTGTTATTTTCGTTGAAACTAACGAAAATAACACAACTTAACCCAACCAATTGTCAAGGACATACAGTTGACCTAACCAGACCTTCAATGGCGGACATCGGAATAACATTGAAGGCCCGGTTAGGTCAACTGTATGCCCGGTTTTTTTTTAGAAAACATTTAAAAAAAATTGCCAATTTTTTTTTCCAAAATGGTGTACGTTATTCCGATGTCTGCCTTGAAAACCTCTATATTGAAAATTTCATAAAAATCTGACCATAAATAAAGAAATTACACAGCGGGTGCTTTTGCTTTAGGTGCGCCGTAATATTTTCGTTAGTTTTAACGTTTTATTTGATGGATTCATTTAAAAAATGTCTCCTAAAGATCCTAGTGTAGTTTACGTTCCCCAACTTTGACCTAGTGTAGTTCGTATCCCCTTTTGCGTCAGGGGGACGTAAACTACACTTGCTCCGTTTATTTAATGTGTGTTAGATGTGCCCTTTCAAAATTACTTTTTCATCTAAAATTATACTACCAAATACTTTCATCTATGCTACTTAATGTATAAGAGACCAATTCATTAATTTTTACTGTTGAATATACTTTAATTAACACATACTACTAAAGCCTACTAAAGCAAATAGGTTTACTTTGCTAATAACAAAATGCTAAGTAATTACTGTTGCATATTATGTATATGTACATTGTACAATTAATTCTGTTGACGACATTGGATCACCTGAAGATCAGGGCCCCCAGCCTTCGTTAGTTAGCCTTATAAGGCTAACTAACGAAAATATCACGACCTAACCAATCGTTAGGTCAACTGTACGCCCTTGACGACTAGTTAGGTTAGGTCGTGATATTTTCGTTAGTTAGTCTTATAAAGCAACTAAAGAAGGCTGGGGACCCTGATCTTCAAGTGATCCAAGGCATTTATTAATTACATATCAATAAGTACTTTAATAAAGCTTCTTGGTATGGTTGGATTTTAAATATGACATACTTTTCTACCCGTGATTGCCCCTAACTATTAAAAATGTAAAAGAGTTGAAAATAGTAGATAGCTTCAAGGGAAGAATTTCAGTCGGAAGCTCCTCCAGAAGATATCCTTTATGACTGCTCTCCGGAGTTGGGCGAAAGACTCTAACTAGCCTCTAGGGTCCAAGATCTAACATTAACCTCTTATAGATGACCAGGTCGAATTTGTATGTCCCAAATACAGACATTCATAACTCAACGTTACAAAAAATTTCGTCGTTAAGTGATTTATTAAATACTGTAAAATCTATTATAATTTTTAGATGCATGGTCGGTATTTCTTTGATTTTATTATAAAATCCAGCAAGTATTTTATTGAATAATTATCTAGACTTTTTATTTTAACTATAAAAAAAGCTAAAAATAGTTATGTAGCTGATGCGTGTAGGCTGAATGTATAATTTTAATTGAAAGAAAATCTATTATGATGTTAAAATAATACATATACAATATTTTTTTTTTTACGACATATAACAAGTAATTATCGAAATTATATGGTTATTGGAAAACGGAATAAACACTGGATCCGGACTTGGATATTCTTTGGATTATGATAACGCAGAGTATGGTTGTTTTCAAGCAATGATGAACTACGTACAAAGGCTTCGGTAGCATACTGACCCCCTGTTTACTCGGCAATGCTGCTGCGAGATGTTTGTACTCTGAAATAGGTGTATGGGCGGGGGGGGGGAATGATATAACCAGTATACAAATGAAAAAAAATCTGTTGTTTCTTTAAAAATAGGTGGAATAATACAATTTGGGGGTGTTGAATCCAAATCTGGTATCATTTTTTTTTGTTATCACATCTGATTTTCTCCCAAAATCAATAATAAAACTTCCTGATTTTACGTGTATGATACAGGGTGAGCGAAAAGTCCCTGTGCACCTGTCCACTTCCAACACAGTGCAGGTACAGGTTCACTACACTTCTTGCAGGTGCACAGGGACTTTTCGTTCACCCTGTATAAACATAATATTAGATGAAATATCTAGAAACAAATTAAAAACTTTGAACTTCACACCAAAATAACTTTATTTAGATCTGAGTAAAATAACAGAAATACAATAAAATTCACAGAAAGAATCATTTTAGATTGTACTTTTCTTTGGCTTAAACATCATCAAATTTGGGTGAATTTCCTCTTTTTAGATGTCGTTTTGAAATTTGGTTCGGAAATATCTCTTCAAACACCAACAGTAGTCAGCCATCATATTGACATTCCATCTTCCTTGATATCGTTTTTCCATTTTTTTTTTTTGTCTTGATGGAACCTTTCACCTTGCTCTTCACTAACCGCTCCAAGGTTCTCAGGGAAGTACTCCAAGTGGCTGTGAAGGAAATGCGCTTTTAGCTCATGTTGCAACCGAGTTTTTCATAGCATTTCAACATGTGACTAACAATTGTTCTATAGTCTTTGGCTTTATGGTTTCCTAGAAAATTTTCAACAACATTTTTGAATGATATCCAAGCTTCTTTCTCCACAAGAGAAAGTTGTCGCATTTCGTTATTTCCGTATTTGAGGACCATCGAACACCCATCTTTTATTTTCTCTTCACTTAGAGAAAAGAATTGGTCAGAAATGTATTTGAAACAGTTTCCATTTCTATCCGAAGCCTTTACAAATTGCTTCATTAGACCCAATTTAATGTGTAATGGTGGTAGCAAAACTTTTGCAGGTGTCACAAGAGGTTCGTTGATAACATTTTTGCTCAAGTGTTAAGTTAGTTATTTGGAGCCAATCCTTCTTTTTCCAATGATCAGCTTTTGCTCTGCTGTCCCACTCACATATGAAGCAAGGCATTTTTGTATATCAAGATTGTTGGTCAAGAAGCATGAATAATACCTTCAAATACCCACAAATAATCCAGTTATGATCACTATATTTTATTTTATCTAGAAGGAATTTCACGTTGTCATAATTTTCTTTCATGTGGAAGAGTGGCCAATGGGAATGGATGCCAGTTGGTTGCCATTATGCAGCAAAACAGCTTTTAGACTTGACTTTGAACTGTCAATGAACAATCTCCACTCTTTTGGATCATATTCTGTGCCCATAGATAAGACCAGGTATGTCAGTACAGAGTACTAGAAAACCATCCATAGAATTCTTGTCCTCTGCTCCTGTACCAGGAATATGAAGTTCCAGCAGCCAGTAAATTTCTTTCACTCAGCCTGGATCCCGAGAGTTGGGCAGCATCTTTCGTTAGGTCAAAATCCTGTACGAGATCATTCAGTTCTGCCTGAGTGAATAAATGTGGGTCTTTAGAACTCTTAACATCAATTTCAAAGTCATTGCGATCGTTAAGTTTTGTATCAGATTCAGAAATTTCATCAAGTTCTTTGGAGCATGCAGGAATGGGAACATCATTACTGTGTGGACCAGAACGGATGGCAGATGGCAATGATGGATACATGATTTATTCTTGAAGCTGGATCCCTTGATATTACGCAAACAGAAATAACAGTCTTGGGTATGATCTTTGGGCTCACGCCAAACTATAGGTATGCCAAAAAGTAAGGACTTCCTTTTGCCTTGAACCCATTGCCTCATATTCTCCCCACATGATCGGCATACACTATGCGGAGCCCATGACTTACCATAATCACCAAGCTTTACACCGAAATAAGCGAAATATGGTTTTTGACGAATTCTGTGATATTCTACCCTTGTTTCACTGATTGGAAATCACCACATCTATAACAAAACAAATCTGGGTGGTTCTTGCAAGAACGGGACTGAGACATTGTTGATGAAGTGAATCCGTGAATCTATAAAGTGAATTCGTGAATGCGTGAAGTAAATCCGTGAATCTGAAGTGAATTCTTGAATGCGTGAAGTAAATCCGTGAATCTGAAGTGAGGTTTTGAATGCGTGAAGTAAATCCGTGACTTCGTACAGTTATAGAACCTGAAACAGGAAATAAAAAATTAATAAAAAACAAAGAAGTTAATGTTTTAGCAGGCAAGAAACGAGGCTTTCTACTTCAGAGAATGAGGTATATTTGAACTTACATATGCATATTAGTCCAAATAATGATTGCCTAATTCCGGAGAACAGTGATGTGATGGATGAAAACAAAATAGTGTTCTGTGATCTTATGGGGTAGGGACTAAAAAAAACAGAGAGTTTCCAAACAGCAATTTACTTGTATACTGGTGTATACTGTGTAAAATGTACAACTTGTGTACTGTGTAAAATGTACAACTTTTTATCTCATTTCCACTTAAGCCGTGGTTACAACTGTCTTGAGCGTTGATTGGTTATATATACACAGTATATCCAAGAAGCCCATTTCCATGGAACGTAGAGGTGAGTGTACCCCAAGGATCACCTAAGCCAGGGCAGAAACAGAGTAAGTCGCCAACTCAATTCACCCGATGCCCAGAAGCGAAGCAGTGTCACACCGCTCGGAATCCGCCACCGTAGCACTGAGCGACAGGGCGATATATATATATATATATATATATATATATATATATATATATATAGTGTGTGTGTGTATATAATATATATACGCCCGGTCGCCCAATATATACACACACACACACACACACACACACACACAAAGGTTTAACGAGAGTAAATAGACACCTTCGGCTTTTTCGTAGTTTTTGATCTATTAATAAAATTCACTAAATGATAACAAATTTATTGAATCAGTATATTTAGAATGGTGTTACTTTCCCGTTTTCATTATGTAAAGCTGACACACATTCTCGCATTCCACTGATGAACTTCGCCATTTTTTCTAGAGGACAATCATCGTGGTGTCTATTTACTTTTGTCAACTCTCTCTCTCTCTCTCTCTCTCTCTCTCTCTCTCTCTCTCTATATATATATATATATATATATATATATATATATATATATCAACAGTGTATATATATTGCAATTCTGGCTAAAATTCTTTTTAGTCTGGCTTTCATTATACAGCATCTCGCAATTGATTTTGCCAATCCTTCCCTTTCTATTCCGAAGCCACAGATCCAACTCTATTATCAGAGACTCCTTCAGTATTTACGTTGATATGAGCTGACGAGCACTTCAAGGCTTAAAAGGAATTGAGCGGTACTTAATATTGCATTATTGCAATGGGAAAAGATTGGTAACATGTCTTGACACGAAACATTTTGGGATTTAAATTTTTATTCCATTCAAAATATAGTGTGTGTCTGTCTGTCTGTCTGTCTGTCTGTCTATCGATATGCGTGTAATTATAATATTTAAAAATATCCGTCATCTCCCAATCATGGCTCGAGATCAAACTGAGGGTACCGGATTACTACATATATAATATATATATATATATATATATATATATATATAAGCAAACAACCACAGGGAAAAGGAAAAGTAAACACGAAATCCGAGCGCTTTCGTGATATATTCACATCTTCAGGGAGAAGAAACAAATAGACGGAATTTACTAAGTAACTGAGTTAAATTCACAAGCGAAAAATTCCCCAATAGGCAACTCAATTTAAAAAAAAAACAATAAAACAATCTAAAGATTTTCCCAATAGATAACTTAATCTACTGTAAAGGTTATTAAATTATTGAATACATAAAAACTATATAAATGAAATTAGGCAATTAACACGTACACAAAACAAAAATTATTATAACAGTTATTAAAAATAGTATTTAATTAAAACAGGCAATTAAGTGGCAAGAATATAAAGAAACAAAAGACATGGTGCAATCGTCGTCACGTGCTCCTTCCAGAATATTCTGCATATCTAAAAAACAATCTAAAAAAAAAAATTTCAATAGATAACCTGTTCAAAAGTCTAATAAACTCTCAAGTACATAAAGACTATATAAAAGAAATAATACAATTAAAATGTACACATAAAAATGTTAACAATTATTAAAATAATATTTATTTAATTAAAGCAAACAATTAAGTGGCAAGAATGCGGTCAAAATAACACACCACTTTTTTAACAATGTACGAATCTAATGTATAAGGCTCAGGGCTAATATTAAGAACAAAATCAGCATTATTCTTGATCACACTCGATTCAAGTATATTTCTACTAACAATAGATTTACTAAAACTTAATTTGGAGGCATTTTTCCAGTCAATGGGATGATTAGTATCTCTTACGTGAATGAAAATGGCGTTAGATTCCTGGTCGGTTCTTATCCTGTATTTATGCTGCTTAATACGTAACTCAAGCGTCTTGCCAGTTTGACCAATGTAAAATTTATTACATATTGTGCATGGAATTTTATATACACAACCCTGTTCACTTAAAGGGGAGTTTTTAATCAATGAATTCTTAATTACATCTAAATTTCTGAACGCGATATTTGCGTTAAAAGTCCTCAGCAGTTTCGGCAGATCAAAGAAATTTTCTCTAAATGGTAACGCTAAGACGTTTTTTGTGGTATAAGGAGTCTTGTCTTTTACCTCGTAGAAGGTTTTCTTTGCCATTTTTAAAGATTTATCTACGCAGTTTTTTGGATATTTTAAATCAAACGCAATTTTATATATTTAACTAATTTCTTCACCAATGAACTCTGGGTTACAAATTCGTAAGCATTTAGGAACAAAGTAGAAAAAACGGTTCGTTTTACGTTAATGCGGTGAGCCGAATAATAATGTATATAGGAACAATTATTAGTGGGTTTTCTATAAATATTGTACTTAAACTTTTTTCCAGACCAGATGCTTACGAATTTGTAGCCAGAGTTCATTGATGATGAAATTAGTAAAATATATAAAATTGCGTTTCATTTAAAATATCCAAAGAACTGCGTAGATAAATCTTTAAAAATGGCAAAGAAAACCTTCTACGAAGTAAAAGACAAGACTCCTTATACCACAAAAAACGTCTTAGCGTTACCATTTAGAGAAAATTCTTTGATCTGCCGAAACTACTGAGGACTTTTAACGTAAATATCGCGTTCAGAAATTTAGATGTAATTAAGAATTCATTGATTAAAAACTCCCCTTTAAGTGAACAGGGTTGTGTATATAAAATTCCATGCACAATATGTAATAAATTTTACATTGGTCAAACTGGCAAGACGCTTGAGTTACGTATTAAGCAGCATAAATACAGTATAAGAACCGGCCAGGAATCTAACGCCATTTTCATTCATGTAAGAGATACTAATTATTCCATTGACTGGAAAAATGCCTCCAAATTAAGTTTTAGTAAATCTATTGTTAGTAGAAATATACTTGAATCGAGTGTGATCAAGAATAATGCTTTTTTTGTTCTTAATATTAGCCCTGGGCTTTCTAAATTAGATTCGTACATTGTTAAAAAAGTGGTGTATTATTTTGACCGCATTCTTGCCACTTAATTGTTTGCTTTAATTAAATAAATATTATTTTCATAATTGTTACCATTTTTATGTGTACATTTTAATTGTATTATTTCTTTTATATAGTCTTTATGTACTTGATAGTTTATTAGACTTTTGAACAGGTTATCTATTGAAATTTTTTTATTTATTGTTTTTTAGATATTCGGAATATTCTGGAAGGAGCACGTGACGACGATTGCACCATGTCTTTTGTTTCCTTAGATTTTTGCCACTTAATTGCCTGTTTTAATTAAATACTATTTCTAATAACTGTTATAATAATTTTTGTTTTGTGTCCATGTTAATTTCTAATTTAATTTATATAGTTTTTATGTATTCAATAATTTAGTAGCCTTTAGATTAAGTTATGTATTGGGAAAATCTTTAGATTGTTTTATTGTTTTTTTTAAATTGAGTTGCCTATTGGGGAATTTTCGCCTGTGTATTTAATTCAGTTACTTGGTAAATTCTCTTTCTTTCTTGTCCCTGAAGATGTGAATATATCACGAAAGCGCTCGGATCTCGTGTTTACTTTTCCTATTCCCTGTGGTTGTTTGCTTATTAAAAAGATCACGTGTTTTTCTGTGATTTTACTGCATATATATATATATATATATATATATATATATATATATATATATAAAATAAGAAATAACACGAAATATTATACGATTTACGGGAATGAAAAACTAAAACTAGCTTCCTAACCTGAACTTAATTAAAGTGCAGGGGAAGGGAGAGTGATTATTTTTTCTTTTACCCTCTGAGTCTCCTTGAACTACAACAATATAAAACCTTATATAACTGCAAAACCACTGCAGTTCTACAGCTCTGCAGAAACTATACATTACTTTCACATATATATTTATAAATAACTACGTAACTCGCTTTTATGACGTTACAGACGTAGGTTGTATGAAATTATGAAGTCGCTTTGACCGCTAATAGTCAACGCTTTTAGATGAAGATTTTTTATGTCGACTTAATTATAACATTATATTCGAGGTCCTTGGTAGTTAAAACAGGAGGAGAACTAATTTTAGGTTTAACTACGATATATTTTTTCGTAAAATAGGGTATAACTGCTGAATTTTATAATGTTATAGCACTACAGTTTATATTAAACGGGTGAAAAAAAATATACATTATATATATACACAGTATATGTTACACATAATATGGTCAGGGGACCATTCTGTTATATATATATATATATAAAATTTTCCCCACAAATAGCAATTCTCATAACTGTAAATGTAAATCTGATTCATAAATTTTATTATTATATTATTATTGTTATTGTTATTATTATTATTTATTATTATTATTAGAGGGGAATTGCAGCAATTCAACTAAAATTAATATTCCGCAAATGTAATACCAAAAATATTAATGTGAAAGAAAGTCAGCGAATGTGTGTATTTTGTGTGTGTGTGTGTGTGTGTGTGTGTGTGTGTGTGTGGTGTGTGTGAGAGAGAGAGCGAGAGAGAGAGAGAGAGAGAGAGAGAGAGCGTAGATGATGTTATTTACAAACTAAAATGATGTATATATTTATCTACTCCAAAAACTGAGGCAATCCTTTAAGAAAAACTGTTACAGTGATATATCCGCTGGCAGTAAAGTCATCAGTAAACTCATCAGTAAACTCATTTAACTCATTTAATGCCTTGGAATTTCTCGGGTGTTAAGGGTCTTGAGAGCTTTGAGTGCGTAATACTTGTTGTCTAGACAATTCGTCTCTAGTAATTAACTTTCCGAAATTGTGCATGCTGTGAAGAAGGACAGAAACTGGAATAAGGCTTAAGCCAACTAATGCCGCTGATTGTACTAACTCCTGGATTGGATTATTCTTAACCGACACACATCTGGAGTCGAATTCCCGACCTCAATGGTTTTATTTCCCTTATAGGGAAATGGTGTTGCCCAATAAGCTTCGGGCTCTGACCTGCAATAATATGTAGGCCTATATGAAAAAATTTGGTTCTTTTGCATTATCCTCCCAACACTAATTTTTTTTATATATGTTGGTTTGGTTTTGGTTATGGTACTTTATTTTCCTTCCATTATAAAAAAAAATTAGTGTTTATTAGGTTAGGTTAGGTTAGGTTTGGTTAGGTTAGGTTACGGTAAAAAACAGCCCGCCGCAAACGTTAGCCGCTATAAAAAAAAATTAGTGTTGGGAGGATAATGCAAAAGTACCAAAAATTTTTCTTACATTTCAGATTGTTACTAAATGTACTAATGTCCTTCAATTTGAATATGTAAAGAGTTCCATATTTTTTAATTGTACGATGTTCATGGCTTTTATATATGGCCATATTTTTTAATTTCAATATACTCCTTCAAAAGCTTAAAAATGTCAATTACTGTCAACAGGCACGTGTGTTTGCTTACTTTAATTCTGTTTGTATAGTTTTACTGAACAAAACATTCCAGCATTTCCAACAAAAATGTTGGTAATTTTGCCTGTTTTTGTTACAAGCAATCATCATGTCATATGACGTACGTTTTCAATATAACAAAATACAAAGGACCCCAGACAGCATCAGACCGGCTGGTCCCTACGAAGCTGTCTGTATAAAGAGGAAGATTAAAAGAAAGGAGGAAAATTTAAAAATAAGTGAAAATTTTAAGGCAAAAAAAGAGACAATCCGAGTGAAAATTCTACAATACTTTTATGCACTAACAAATGTTTCTAATTGGGGGTTTAAACCAAGATAAGCATGTAGTCTCTTTTTAAAGAACTCGACCGAATTACTTTGAATTACGCTGGCTGGCAATCCATTCTGCAAACTCGTTTGTATCTTGTCGCGCATAGAATACTTTTCTTTAACATTGTTTCTATCGATAGGCAACGTTTTACATTTATCTCTATTAAAGTTCATTTGCCAAATTTCTGTCCGTCTTGAATCTGCAAACGTTCTGCAGCTGATTTTCTTCGTCCCCCAAATTTGGTATCATTCGCCAATTTTGAAATTATACCCTTAATTCTTATGTCGATGTCACTAATATAAATAATAAAAAGAACTTGTCCCAAAACTGATCCCTGATGCACGCCACTAGTTACACTTCTCCATTAATGACCACTCTTTGTTTACGTCCGCTAAGCTAATTTTCAATCCATTTAAGAACATTACCATCAATTCCGCGAGAATGAAGTTTAGCTAATAATCTCCAGTTTATCAAACGCCTTTTGAAAATCGAAATATATAACATCTACTGTTTTACTCTCGTCATATACATATACTTACGATGTCATTAAAAAAGTCAAGCAAATTAGTAGGACAAGAACGATTATGTCAAAAGCCGTGCTGAGAATCTTTAATTAAATTATTCATTTCTAAGTGGTTACCTATTTTGTCCCGAACGATCGTCTCCATAAGCTTACCAATTACTGAAGTCAGACTAATGGGACGATAATTTCTGGAAGCGATTTGTCCGCTTTTCTAATATTGGCGTGATGTTTGCAAGTTTCCAATCGAACGAAACTTCTCCAGACTGTAACGATTTATTATTATTATTGTTATTATTATTATTATTATTATTATTATTATTAAATATATATGTAAGAGGAGAGACAATTGTGCAGTTCATTTCTTTAAGTATTTTATGGTAGAGCTTATCTGGACCTGTATCTGGACTTCACTTCATAATGGTAAAATCGTGAAGCTTTAAATCAGGGGTACGCGAGAAGGTTCCCAGGGGTACGCAGCATCCTGCTTTGGAACTAACTTTCACATGGAAAAGTACTCTCAAAAGACGGTGTAGCGGCTACACCGTCTTTTGAGCAATTTTGAGTAAGGGGTGGTACAGGACACTTGCCGAAGCCATCGAGGGGTACGCAGCTGAAAAAAGGTTGGGAAACCCCGCTTTAAATGATCGTTATTGAGCATGATTACGGGAACGGGAATGTTGTTCATATTATCGTCAGTAAACACGGAAGAGAGAAATTACTGAAAACTTCCGTCATTTGTAAGTCATCTTAAATTTGTTTGTTGTTTACGCCTATGAGTGGATGAACAGTCTACGAAGCTACTCTTTCATTCCTAACATAATTATAGAATTCCTTCAGATTTGACGTAATCTGTTTAACTGTATATAACTCATAGTTGCGCTTATTTTACCTATTAAATTTATTGTTTCGCTTTCTCAATAACTTGTATGCATTTTCATCGGACAGATTACAGTGGCGCTCATAAGTATTCGTACGAAGAAGTATTTAAGTTATATTCATCCTTATCTTTCATTCCATGCATAGGATAGTTATCAAAAGTTTAATGTTCGTTTGGAAAGATTTAACTAAAAGAAAAATTAGTTCAACTCCAACATATAATGCAAAACATCAAAGAATTTGAGGAAAATAAAAAAAAGTTAAAATGCCAAAGTTTTCGTACATTTGCTTACAAAATTATTTAATACTTTATGTGTCTACCTTTTCCAAAAATGACTTCAATGATTCATTTCGGGTATTTTTCTACAAGGTCTCGACATCTCTCAATAGAAATTTAAGCTCACTCTTCTAAAGAAAATTGTTGCAATTCATTCAGATTCTGAGGGTTTCACTTGCGGACAGCTTTTTCCAAATCAAACCATAAATTCTCGATTAAATTAAGATCTGGGCCACTTGAGAAGCTTTAAATTCTTCTGTTGAAGCCATTCCATGGTGCTCTTAGTTTTATGTTTTGGATCATAATCTTGTTGCAGTACCCAATTGCTACCCATTCGCAACTCCCGAACTGAAGGCAATACAATATTTGCTACCCATTCGCAACTGCCGAACTGAAGGCAATACAATTTCTTCTAAAATGTCCTGGTATTCGAATTCAAGATTGTATTGATGACAACAAGCTTTCCTGAACCAGAAGCCCTAAAGCATCCCAAAGAAGCAAACTACACCACCATGTTTAACCGTAGGAAGAATGTTTTTTCCTAGAATACAGTATTTGATTTTCGCCAAACATACCGTTGCTCGATGTTCTCGAATAATTCGATTTTGGTCTCGTCTGTCCAGAGAACTTTCTCCAAAATGCAAATACTCGTATTGTACATCATTTTGATGATCGTTGGCGTACCTTAAACGAGCTTCTTTGTGCGCTTTTTATAGCAGAGGTTTTCTTCGTGCAACTCTTCCATGCAGACCATTCTTTCTAAATGTACGGCGTACAGGAGAGGGATAGACATCGATCTTAGACAGTCTTAATGTTTGGCAAATATCACCTACAGTCACTCGTGGATTTGCAGCAGCCATTTTTTCAATCCGTCTAGTTATGCGTTCTGAAATCGTGGAAGGTCGTCCACACCTTGATAAAGTTTTGATTGTTCCAAATTCTTTCCATTTCTTTATAACTGCAGCAAATGAAAATCGAAGTTCTTCTCCTATCTTCCTGTAACTGTTTCCAGACTCATGTGCAGTGATAACAGATCTCTTTAGATCTGTAGACAGCTCTTTACCACGACAGGCCATTGCTTACTAGTGGCTCGTACAGTCATCCATCTTGCATGAAGATTCACAGAGAAAAATCTAGAATTCAAAATTGCCAACAGTCTCTAATCAGTAAACAACCAACTACTGTAAAAATTTTAAATTCTTGAAGTATAAAAGGTGGACACACAAGGTATTAAATAATTTTGTAGATAAACGTATGAAAACTTTTGCATCTTAACTTTTTTTTATTTTCCTCAAATTCTTTGATGTTTATAAGCGCCAAATATATGTTTCTTTAAATTTGAAATACGCGTTCCTTTTAACGTAAAACTACTTTTAATTTCAGCATTCCACCGTTTAGGTTTAACAGCAGACTTCGCCAATATCTTTTTACATAATGGATTATAGCTCGATTCTAAATGTTTATAATAATTATATAAAGAATTCCATGTATCATTAACATCATTTCGTCTCATACGAATTATGGGTCGAAAGTTTCAGTTTCATGTTACGAAATTTATTTCTTTTAAAATCCAAACGTATCCGAATTACCAGAATTATGAACATTCCATTCCCTGGAATGCAAATTAAGATGTCCCGTAATTATCGCATCAAGTTTGCTACTTACATAAAAAATTAGTTCCCGAAGTCTATTATCGCTATTGACAGTCTTAGAGGGAGGCCTATATACAAGTCTAATACTACTAAACCTTCTTATAGCAAGTCACGGCGCCCTTTTGTTGAGCCACCTCCGAATTTATATTCTGAAGTTTAATTGTATCACCACTGTAAATAAATGTCTTTTGAAGTTCTGTGATAAAAATCACTTTTGTAGTAATGAAATATGCTCAGCCTTTATTACACGTTAAAATCCTCTCCATGATCTCGTTACGGTATACCCCCCCTTATGACTTTGCTCCCCATTCCACCCCTCTATCTTTTTTTTTTGGGGGGGGGGGATCTTAAGAACATTGTAATATTGTAGTAAAGAAGCGTCTTTTATTTTAATGGCAAAAGTCACACATATTTACTTCCCTTTACTAAATCGTTGCTTCCTTATTTTCTGAGAGAATGCTAACAAAGCTTACTTCTCATTTGATGTCATCCCTATCCTCATTTCCGGTCTGCAAAGTGTGAATGCACATAGTGAAATATCCAGATTTGAGAAAAGTTATTTTTCATTGAAGAAAGAATGTGATTCCCATTCGCATTATTAGTAGTAAAGGTGCCTAATGCGAATGGCTAATCCTAACTTAACTTAACCTAACTTAACATTAGCGTAACCTAACCTGATCTGGACCAAAGTGGGAAAACCATGGATAAGAATGAGGATGGCATGAAATGGAAGTAGATCAATTTAAGACAATTGGGTCATTTGGGATATTTGGGACATTTGGAACGTTGCTGACATATTTTTACAGTGTAACGTTAAAAGGTTGTTACTGAATTCCATGAATATTGTACTTGGAGCATGAGTGTACAGTCAAAAGAAAACTGTAAGATTCAGATGGTATAAGTTGGAAAAAATTAACAATTGGGATGAAAGAAATTTAGAATTTATGCTTAGTTTATTGTCTAAATCCGTGGCTTTCAATCTCTACGCCCCTGAAAATGGACCGATAAAATCGCATTCACTACAGTAAAGACAGTTACAGGATCTCTACACTATTTCAAACCTATAATTCTCGTAGATATCTGCGTGTTTATACGAGAGAGCCATACAATGTATTTATATGTACAAATTCAGGGTAATACCGCAGGAAGTAAAGTTCGGTATGACACAAATTTTAGACCGTTTGGGTCTCTACTACACTTGAAAATAGGTTAAGGGAAGATTCCTCTCAAAATTACGTTCCAAACTGGTGACGCATAAACACTAACAGAGAACTTACTGACTCTCTTTTTGACCGAAAAGCTATACTATTAAAGGGAACCTACACGATCAATGTTGGGAATCCTTTATATTACTTGGAACGTGATTAAATTTACAAATAAAATAGGT
>JAJOZX010002491.1:72500-82500 GCA_023014485.1 Bathynomus jamesi
GTCGACGTACCGCAACCAAGGGATGCCAACCCCCAGGATTCTCGGAATGTAAGTAATTTCAAAAAACTCCATATAAACTCCATATAAAACTCCATATAAATGTTTCTCCGCGCTCTTAGTATCGCCAGTCTGGAACACATCGATGCCGAATTGGAAAATATCAACGGTATTGGAAGTGAGTTGTGTTACCCATCTGCGTTCATGGAATCTTGGCTTAATAAGGCTAAACGAACCTTCTATCGTGTGAATAATAACACTCGCACCTTGTCAAAGAATATTTTAGTACTTCCATTTTTCCCGGGCTTCTTAGGCATTGCTAATGTACTTAAACTTTTGGATATCAGTGTAGTTTTTTCATATAACAATATTGTGAAAAACATCATAGTAAAAAATAGCCCTACCAATAATTTAGGCATTATCTATAAAATTGGGTGTAAGCAATGTGATTCCTTTTACATAGGTCAGACGGGAAAGGATTTGCAAACGCGTGTAAAACAGCATCAATATTCCGTTAGAACGGGACAGTTGTCCAGTGCCCTTTTTATCCATTTGTCAGAGTTATCCCATTGTATTGACTGGAATAATGCTTCAGTTTTGTTTCACTCTAGCAACATTGTTAATAGAAATATTCTTGAGTCGGCTATAATTCAACTTACAAATAACCTTAACATGAGTAAAGGTCTGTTTCAACTCGATCCCGTTGCTCTGAATTCCTTCAGAATGGATTTAAACAAAAAGGGCAGGATGCTAAATCTGTGGTAAAAATTTGTTTTTGTCTCTGTTTCCTTATAAATCTGTATGTTTCTCTTACAATTTTATTTTTCAATTTATTGCTGTATGCGTGTATGTGTATGTATGTATGTGTATGTGCGTATGTGCGTCGTTCTTTACGATATATATTATATATATATATGTATATATATATATATATATATATATATATATATATATATATATATGTGTGTGTGTGTGTGTGTGTATGTATATGTGTGTGTATATGTATATATATTTGGTTATGCGGGTATACATGTGTAGTTGTATTATTTGTAATTTTTCGAATTTATATTTATTTTTATTTCTTTTCTTTTGTGACCTACCGATTTTTCAGACAATAATTATAAAAACCTTTGGTAATTTTTTTTCCCTTATGCATATATATATATATATATTCTTTATATATTGCGTTTATATTCGTATATATACCTTATATATGTTGTATATATTTTTATAGTTCTTTATATATCATCTAGGCATCATTTTGTTTTCCAATTTATATTTACTTGTACTTTTTTATTCGTTTGTGACCATAGTATGCATGATTCAGACAATAACTAAAAAACCTTTGGTAATTTTTCTCTTATAAATTGGTGTGCCTCTCTTAAAATTTATTTTTCAATTTTATTTTTTTATTTTTTTTTTTTTGTGACATATAGTATATCAATTTGGCATCATCTATTAAATTGATTGTAAACTTTCCTTTTGAGCTTGAATTTGTAGACTCCACTTACAATTTTGGTTTTTTATCTGTTGGTTTATTTCTTTATGGTTATTTAGGCTGTGACATATATATCACTAAGGCATTATTTTAATTTTTTTTTTTTCAATTTATATTTATATTTATTTTTATTTCTTTATTCTTTTGTGACCTGTTTCATAAACAAGCCATTTGAATTTATATTGAATTTCGGCCAAAGTGCTAAAAGTGTCATTTTCCCATACAAATGTGTTTGCTCCTCCCACAATTTTTTCTATACTTACTATATGTATATATATATATATATATATATATATATATATAATATATATAATATATATATATATATATATGTTTGTTTTGTAACCTATATATTGCCTTGAACGATCCTTTCACTCCAGTGTTCCTGAGGATGTCATTAGACGAAAGCGCTTGAGCACCACTTTGTGTTTCTTTTCCCTTCGTGGTTTTATTCATCATAAATATTTTTCACGTGTCACTTTCGTGAAATAATTTTTCATATATATATATATATATATATATATATATATATATTATATATATATATATATATATATTATATATATAGGGTGATCCATAAGTTCTATCTCAAAGGTATTTATTGTATAGTTATTTTCGGGGCAGGACTTTTGAATTACCTTATATATATATATATATATATATATATATAATATATATATATATATATCACGCTTTCTTTTATTGTTAGGATTTTAAATTTCTTTGAAAAGTGGAAAAGTTGCTAAAAGTTTCCTTTTAAAAGTGAGAGTGAGGCTTTTAAAGTTTTCGAAAAATATTTATGAGAATTTTAAAAAGCAAAAATTATAAATCTACTTTAAGATTTAAAAAAAAAATGAAAAACACGTCTTCACCGAGTTGTATTTTGACCTTTCGTGAAACGTCACGCATTAAATTAACAAATTAATAATGTTTCTTTAAATCGACAGATAAATAACGACGTCTTACTTTTTTTTAGGCTTGACTACGACGGTTACGTTGGCCATTTTGTAACACTGCTTCCGGTTAGATCACTAAGTAACGTTAGGTCTGTTTATTTGTTGAGGAGTGATCGTTTTTCGCGTTCAGATTATCTAGCGGTCCGGAAATACTTCGGTTCCCGCGTTAAGCTGTACGTCTCCTCCGTTACATAACCGTTACGAATATTGTTATTATCATATACATACGTTACACGAACAAAATCGAATTTCAAGATGGCGTCGTTCGTTCAAATGAAAATGAAAATGTTGTTTTAGTATTTTAATTAAAGATGACAAATGCATACATACTTTTCAGATTTTCACCAGACTTAACCCAGACTTAACCAGACTTAACCCAAATAGTGTCACCTAACTGGGCATAACGTAACTTAATTTGACCAAATTTAAATTAACAACATAAATTGTTGTGACAGGTAAGGTCGAGATTTTCGACATTATGTAAGTTCAGAAATTTTGGTGTCGACATTATTATATATATGTCGACATTGTGCAGATCGACATTATGCATATTGACATTGCGCAAATCGACATTCTTTCGTTTCTCCATTATTTAATATAAACTACAAAAACGCGTTTGGCTTACATCAACTTTGGATGAAATTGACAACTTTCGTAATTGGTTTTTACATAGAAATTTTTCTCTCTCTTTACTTTCAGCTAGATTGTGTTCGGACTCCTCAGAAACCGCTCCACGTATACAATATATATATATATATATATACATATACATACATATATATATATATATAATTACATATATATATATATACACACACACCGTTCTATATTTTATATAAATTTGTTTGTGTTGTTGAATTAATAATATCCCAATCTAACTTTAAGAAAGCCCATAAATTTCTCGTAATATTGCAAAGCTTTAAGTAAAGATAAATCTTATCAGTATATATATGTGTGTATATATACATATATATATATAAATATATATATATATATATATGTATATATATATATATTTATGAAAAATATATAGTCGAAATATTGAGATGTCAAATTTACAAAAACGAAACTGAACATAAGATTTGAGAATTATAAAACAAGATATAAACAATTTTTATTCTCCCTCTTGGTTAAAATTTGAGATTGAAATATATATATACAGACATAATACTGAAGTACTGTGCACAAGAACGAAACTAAATTATACATAGATATATACATGTGTGTATGTATATATATGTATATATAAATATACGATTGTATAAAGAGATACCCCCCCAAAAAAAAAGAATTTTAAACCTCCTTTTTTTTAAACAAATCTAATTTAATTTCGTTAGACCGAAAATTTGTGAAACAAAACTAAGACTTAAAAAAAAAAAACATTTTTTTTCTAAATTATTCGTTCGGAAAGATTGCGAACATTTTTTTTGATTTTTCATCTAATTGTTGTCAGATTCTATTTACAAAACCAGTGAAGAATCTATTAAAAGTACTTCGAGATATTGAATGATACAAGAAGAAAAAGAAGAATATAAATGTGTCTTCCCGTTCTTTTACACGTGAATCTTAACTTTAAATAAAAAAAAACTTAATTTCATCAATATTGTTATATTTTTGATGAAACATTTCATTTTATATGCATCCTGATCTGTCCAACTCCAGTTTGGAATAAAAATTCCGTATTCTCGTCCTTGAGCAAATCGTGTGTCGAATTACGAATTCTCCAATTTATTGAAAAAGAAGAAAGTCCTGACCGAGTATTTTTGTATTTTCATCAATGTTAAAACCATTTTAAATTCGCGAAGGTTTTTTGAGGAGTGTTTCAGACGGTGCGTAGCGGAAAATCGGTCTCTGAAAGTACAAAAAAAAAAGAAAAAATTAAAATCATCTCACTGTTTTCGTATTGTTAATCACCTTTAAAAAAAAACTTTTAAAAACTTTAAAAAAAATCCGTTAATATTAACATTAAAAATTAAAAGGAAGAATTCCTTAAACTTTTAACTTAAAGTATTGTTGAATACGAATATATCCGTTTTATTTTGCGTTCGAGGTTTTTTATTTCACCAAAACTTTGAAAACAAAGATGAAACAGTGTTACAGCAATAATTAGCATATAGTTGAAATACGTTATTTATATATATTTATATATATGTATATATATAGATATATATATATAAAAAAACCACTTATACATATATATAAATATACATACATGCATACGAAATAGTCGTCCTTGCGTTATCTATAATATCGTCAAAGAGAAGATAAAGCCAAAAATCTCAAACTTTTCGAGAAGAAAGGCGTTTTTTCGGTTCTTGAAAGAGCGATACCTTCGACATGGCTGGAAGGTTCGCCGGGGCTCGAATGGGCATTACCCAAAACCAGAAAAAACCAGATGCAAAGAGGACTAGAAGCAAGGTGGGTTTTTATAGCATGAATACTTACTTTGATTTATTATAATTATTATATATTTTTAGACCTTTAAGGACGACCCAACACACCCACCCCACACACACACACACACACACACACACACACACAAACACACGCACATCCACAAACAACCACATATATATATATGGTGAGCCACAAAGGTGTTCCAAAAAATTTTGGAACACTTTTTGTATCACCCTGTTTATACTAAACAATTATATATATATATATATATATATATATATATATATATATATATATATATCTATATATATATATATATATATTATTCCACAGAATATAAAATTTTAAGTGATATTTCGGTTCAAACTAAAATTCTATTCCACCATTTTCTTCAATTTCTAAAACATATCTTGAAAAGTTAATATAAAGAAATGAAACCTTGTTTTCGTATGTCATTTGTTTCATTCGTAATAAATAAAACCCGTTATTATTTTTATTATAATTTACTTTAGTCATAGAGACAAGACGAAGGTATTTTATTAGAAATTATTTGGCATATGTCGCTTTTTATTTGTCATCTCGGCGACAAACTCCGAGGACAATTTCTTTCCTTTTATGCGAGGAGAAAATACGTAACTAGTTATACGTCAGTTTTAATACGTAACTAGTTATACGTCAGTTTTAAAACTGAAAATTTTTCCAAGTAATTTCCTTTATTATTGTTTTCAGTATTGTTGGACTGTAGTTGTATTTGTATATTAACTGAGTTTATAATTATATATAATATACAGGGTGGCCCATAAGTCCCAATCGGTTATAATTAAAGCGAAAATACAAAAAAAAAAATTTGAACAAAGTAAAATGTTTATAATAAGTTTAGAAATATTTATCATTATTCAAAGTGCAAAATATAACCATCTCGATAAATATTCTTTCCTTTTTGAGGCTTATGGGTCACCCTGTATATATATATATATATATATATATATATATATATATATATATATATATATATATATATATATATATATATATATATTAGTAAGTTTTGATGGAACCTTTTTGACAACTTATTATAAGACGAATAAACAACACTGGCCAAGGTTATACTTCCACCTATATATATATATATATATATTATATATATATATATATAAAACCTATCTCCATAAGCATATAGCAATAGAAGGTAATCCATGAGAGAATAAGCTAAAACCATCCATTTATCAACATGAGAATTTTTGGGGGAAAATATAAATTGCTTTTGAGAATTACAAAAAGTCGTCTTAAATTATTTTTACGGTCGAGATAAATTGTGTTTTAGGGAAAATATCTTGAGCAACCATTAAAATTAATGGTACTCTAAAACAGAAGTACCATTTATTTATTAGAATGAATTCATCGCATTATTCTAGCAATTCAGAATGATAAAAAATGCTTAAATTTAGTTTAAGTATTTTTTTCCATTAAGAATGAATTCACCATTAAGTTAATGGAACGCGACCATTCGTTTCTTTGTCTATGCCCTCACTCCCTTAGTGTAGAGAAGTTCAGCGGAACTTACGACAAGCCAGAAGAAAATGACGACAAGAACTTGGCTAACAAAAGAGCTAACTGGGGCCATTCATTGGCCCATTCGGGGGAGTGAGGATAGGATTGAGGGTACGATGAGTGGAATTTCTCTCGTTTTGAGGAGAACTCAGCTGATGGCATCGATAAATTTCATGAACAACCATTAGAGGCATTTTTATGGATAGCTCAAACTGAATTTATAGTTTGGCCGTCCGCTTTCTTGAAAAGAATTAAGAAATAATAGGATATTATTATTCAATGAAATGTTTTCCTTCTGGCAATTGTATATATATATATATATATATATATACAGGGTGGCGCAAAAGTCGCGTATCATAAGAATTTTCAGTGTTTATTATAATATACTATTTTTTCTTTTAGGTAGGGGATGGCTGCGAAATTAACAATAGACGAGAGGGTGAGCTTGGTTTTAATGCATGGAATGCCAAGTACTACAAATCGATGAATCGGTACAGAATTTAAATTCTGTACGATTTAAACACTGAAAAATTCCCATGATGCGCGACTTTTGCGCCACCCTTATATATATATATATATATATATATATATATATATATATTAAATCACTTACAGCATTTGTTAAGGAAAAAATATTTGAAATTGATAAATTTAAGTTAAATTTTTGAAGTAGGTTTATACCGCCTTGAAGTCTTCCTTGTGTAAATATAATTTATATACAAGACTGAAAGCATGCATGCTTTCATCACTGAAAATGAAAGGTGGTTAAAATTAACCCAAAGTTGATTATATTAATCAGGTTCAATCTGGTTATGGTATTTGAACCAGTTTTTCGAGGTATTACTAGGTTTTATTGTTATTTTTATTTTTATTAGTTATATCATTATCAACTCTGCCTGGTTTAGTAATTTGCACTGTACGTATGAAGCGTTCGGGCGAATAGAGGCGAATCAACCAAAATCCCGAAATGGTTAATTCGCCTCTATTCGCCCGAGCGCCTCATATGGCATCGGGTGATTTTTTAAACATGTGACATTTTAAACGTTTGTATTTCTTTTATTACTCTACGCATAGGAAATTAGTCCCGTAGTGCAAAACATGCTCTATGTGATGTTCTCTCACCTCATTTAATCTTTGCACGCGAACAACAAAGCTTTGTACTATTCTGGACAGAGTATATGTCCAAATCTGAAAAATTTCTTACTCGAGTGATGCTGTCATTCTGTTTAAACATAGTGACTTTTAAATAACCCCACAGATAAAAGTCACAGGGGTTTAGATTTGGTAATGTTGGTGGCCATAATATTCCTTTATCATAAACCGTAGGAAATCTGTTGGATAGGACTCTACCGACGAAAGTATCGTGTAAGAAGTGAAGCACCTCATTCCTACTGTGAGGTCTGGCTTAGGTTATGCAGCTGCTAATGCGAAACGATTGTAATATCGGTCACATTTTAAAAAATAGTTCATGTTTTTATTTAATTTAATAAAAAAATAGAAACCTTTTAAAATGTCAGATGTTTAAAAAATACAGAGTGCTGCAAAATTTTGTTGTTCATGTGTAAAGAGTTAATGAACTATGGGACTATGGGACTAATTACGGTAATTATGCAGTAAAATATATGATATATATAGTCAATTATAGTCAAATTTATAATTTCTAGTGTAATTAAATTTGTTTTGTTCAAATCTGACCTTCATTTCTTGTGCAAACTTAATTTAGTAGGTTAGGCTAGGTTAGGTTTTGGCAATTTTGGCAATTTTGAAACTTAATTTAGGTTAGGTTAGGTTTTGGCAATTTTGCAAAAGAAATGAAGGTCAGATTTGAACAAAATGCACTGAATTACACTAGAAAATATAGCTTTGACTAGAAGCTTGGGTCAAGTATTTTACTATACGTATATTAACCCTAATTCCCCATATGTAGAGAAGGTACAGTAAAAATTTCACGCTTTTATTTCAGTTAATAAAAAAATACAAATCTTTTAAAGTGTCAGATGTTTAAAAAATCATCCGATAGGTGTATAAATATAAAAATAATTTAGTTACCCCTATGTTATGGAAATTATAGAATAAAAAATGTAACCAAGCAACACTTTAATGTACTAATGAAATGTATTCAGTTTTGGTCGGGAAAAACAATTCATCCATTGGTGGATATGACTCTATAAATATGTTACGACATATTTGTATAATAATAAATAATCTATTCATTGATGGATATGACTCTATAAATATGTTATAACATTGTATAATAAAGCCACTACGCTACTAAGTTTGCAGAAGTGGTGTCACTTTAATGACTGTTTGGACGCGATACTCTAGAAAGTATTTGTTTATAGAGATACAAACAAAACAAGCCTAACATTTTCTATGTTTTTTCCTTCATACTACTACCAATAAGTTAAGTTGATAAAAGTGGTTGAGTGAATGCCATTTTAATCTGGTTGAACAGTGGTGTTGATTTCAACCAACTTACTGAGAAAACCTGGTGATTTTCTGACTAGGTTTTTAAAAAATTGGTAATGGCTTAAGATGATTGACACTAAGTGGTTCTTTGAACCGTCGTTCACGCTAAAGATTGGTTGAAAGCGACACCAGTAAACCACTTTAAATTGATCGAATTAACTAGCTTTCATTTTCAGTGATAACAGATAATCGCAGTAATAAGTCGGCCAAGACAAACCAACCATCAAATTCTAAACGTAAAAAGATGGTCATTAGGTCGTTAAGGACAGACATACGCCCAGTTATACAGCTAAATATGTTAATTGAACAGGTTTAGCTTTTGAAAGAATTAAAAAAAAATATTTTGTTAATTAGCTTTGTTATAATTAACATAACTGAATTTTTCATAATTGAAATTCAAATACAGTGAAAGTCCGTGAAAATTAAAATAACGCAAATATCAATTTATATTACACTCAGCTGCATGGATTTCTTTCTCCTTAAGCCTCTAATACCCAAAGGGCTTTTCTGAAATTTAATAAAATCGTCTGGCGTTAGCGTAAATTACCGCAAGAAGCTTAAAGAAATGGGTGTCTGAAAAGTCTTAATGGAAATTA
Source organism: Bathynomus jamesi (assembly GCA_023014485.1). NCBI lineage: Eukaryota > Metazoa > Arthropoda > Malacostraca > Isopoda > Cirolanidae > Bathynomus > Bathynomus jamesi. The sequence continues at coordinate 81,965 of JAJOZX010002491.1, forward strand.
CATCAATTATTTAATTAACATTCTTAATTTATTAATTAATTTATTACATCAACGTGCTTTGAACTGAATGAGGAACATTTCGAACATTTGTTATGATTTTGAACAGCTGTTATTATTCCATAAATAAATGTATATCAAATTGGGTTACGAATTTTCATGTATTTTCCATCGGCGAAAAAACCTTTCGAACACTCTATATATATATGTCAGAACTCGAGTTGGACATAAATAAATCTATGGACATTAAACAAATGTTTCAGTTTGTTGATGTAAATCGTTCAAGATTCGTTCAAGATTTTCCAATATTTCTACAGAATTCAAACATACGAAAATAACTTAAAATATTTACTTTCTTTTTAATAGAGAATCATCGTTCCGTTTTGTGCTCGTGGGTATTTATTCCTTACTTAAATTCTGTATGTAAATGTTGTTATAATTTTAAGTTTTCACAAAACATTTGTATTAAATGCATGTTGTAGGTTGTAGTTGCTCTGCAGGTTGTTTGATGGCTAGTTGGCTGTGTCGAGAATTTTATT
>JAJOZX010002491.1:87500-117500 GCA_023014485.1 Bathynomus jamesi
CCAGACGTAAACTCGACCGGAACATGGAAATAGCGTAAAGGAGGATTCGTCGGAGTAGACTACATTCTTCCACCGGTCCATTGACCAATTCTTATGGTCATTACACCATTTTCTGCGCCGCTCAATGTTGATTTGCGAAAGGAAGGGTTTGGCAATTGCATCCCTCCCATGGTATCCAGCTCCATGGAGCTCGCGACGTGCAGTTCTGGTCGATACCGGGCTTGCAAGATGCTGGTTAAGCTCTGCAGTCACTTTTTGAGCTGTGGTCTTATGGTTCTTTGTCACAATGCGCTTTAGCACCCGGCGGTCTCGATCACACAGCTTCTTCTTGCGTCCACTATTGCATTTGTCGGTGCTTGTCTTTCCATGGTTTTGGTATGCAGACATGACCATAGAGACAGTTCCTCTGGATACATTGAACATCTGAGCGGTTTTCGTCACCGATGCACCAGCCATCCGCGCTCCGACAATTTGCCCTCTTTGGAAGTCTGACGGGTCTTTCATAACTGCTAATTCATAATTCACTCAGATCTGTAAAAACAACGTGAGGGTTATAACATGACGTATACACTCTCTGTTACGCATTTAAATAGGTTTGCCAGTCATTTGACCGTTTACTTTGTGTCTGAGTAGTCCGTAAAGATAACCGGTGAAATCGGCGGGTGTTCATATTATTTTGTCTAACCCCTGTATGTATATATAGTGTATATATATATATATATATTTGGCTCGCGAGCCGCCCAATGAGTACCACTGCTGTACATGATATAAGAACGAAAATATGTTTTCTCTTTTTCACCACCTAACCGCCCATTTTTAAATATTTCCTTTTAACTCTTCTATCCTCCGAACGTTGCCAAAATACAATACTTTGTAAGGTTATCATGTTTTGTTCCTGTATTGAAAAACCCACCTGTTTTACCATGTCATGATAGAACGCAGAGGGTCTTCTGTCGTCTTAACACCTACTTTTTGGCAGATCCTCTACAGTGGTAGCGAGAGCAACATGTAGAAAAAAATTGCTTCAGTTTACCCTTCTTTTAAAAAAAAGAGAAAAACCCACGACATTAGCTTTTATCAATCGTTTCTCTATATGTAATAGATCACCCCCCCCACCACCACCAAACCCCCCCACAAATTCTCCCCACTTCCCTACTCTTCCTTGTAACGAATGATAAGATACCGTCAATCCGTCTCATATACCTTGTTTGCTATACACTGTCATACATATAATATGCACATACTGTGAAGATTACCAGAGATATAGAGGGTGATCCAAAAAAAAAACATGTCCCCCAAAATAATTTATTACAAGCTATTTCTTGGGGAACACTTTTTTGGATCACCCTGTACAACAAATAATAGTTAGATTTACTCACTATTATAAGATTGCATTGTGCTAAATGACTTCTAGAAGTTGTTCATACCAGTTTTTAGCATTTGCGATAAAATGCTACAAGCATGACGGGTTTGGTCTATTTTAACTTTATGCATGGGTTTTGTTTTAGCACAATATATTATATATATATTGTAGCATGTATTCTCATTAAAATTTATTTATAGCATACCTCTTATGTAGGAGTATTATTTATTATGCATAAAGAGTATGTTAAGTAGATATATACTCATAGTTAATTTATACAGATATTTTATGTATATAAATACCTAACTTCATATTCTTTACATAAATATGTATTCCTCTATTGCTAAAATTAGCTACAATTAGCTAAAATTAGCTACATCATTAAAATCTGTCCGTTGTTAGGTACTTTGGAACCGAGCAGTTAAAATGGGCTAAATATACTCTTTTAAAATATAAGGCACTTCAAGGTTACGTATAAAGTAGGTCGATAATAGGTAAGGAGACGTTAAAAGCGTTCTCTTCTCGGCAAATGGTCCTCTAGAACTAAATGAAAAAAGTGAAAAATACAAAGTGTTCATTTCCAGGGATGAAAGAAAGCCTCTAAGTGTACTACTGTCAATGTATCTTCGGTCTATCGAGTGTACTCTCAGTGTACATTAATTCTACTGACTGTACTCTTTACATACTTTATATACAGAGTAAGCTTTTAGTCCTTTTTTCTCACTCAGATCTAAAGTACAGACAACGGACATTTTTTTATAAGCGTGTATAACACGAAAAAATTTTCAAAAATCTATAGCTACCCTTAACAGAATAAAAAAAAGTAAGTGATAACTTGAATGATAAGTACGTATGACCACTTCACATTAATTTAGTTTTTGAACTCTGCTGAGGATAAGTTTTTTATCTTTGGAAATTTTTATCAGGTTTGATTGTTTCAGCACTTCAGTTATTTTAAACTGATAGCCAATTTTCACACTTAAAATGTATTTTGGCAAAATACAAAAAGTACATGATGCAACCTATATATGAACCATATTATAGACAAAGTACTGTATGTATATATATATATTTTTAATAAAACTGTTGGTAATATTCTAAAATTACTAAAAATGTTGGTAATATTCTAAGTTTCTATAAACTGTTAGTAATATTTTAAAATTCTGAGAACTTTTATCAATATTCTAAGTTTCTAAAAAATGTTGGTCATACTCTAGAAAATAAAAGCAAACCAAAAATGTTGGTAACATTCTAAAATTCCATGATAATTTTCTAAATTCCAAAATCTGTTGGGAATATTCTGAGAATCCAAAACATGCTGGAAATATTATTAAAATTTCAAAACGTTTCATCGACTTTCGTAATTAGTGTTGGTAAACTTGCTTTTATTTTTATCCCTCAAAATACAAAATCCCAAAGATGGAAAAAGAAAAAATGTTGGAAATGATTTTTCCTACTCTTATTTTTAATTTTTGTTTTCCCTTACAGAGAACATCAAAAGAATAGATCTTATTTTATATTTTATTTAATAAGAAATATTAATTTTATACTTGACCGATTTTTATTTTTTATTTATTTAATTTTTTGAAGGAGGGGGGGGGGGGGGGGTAATTAATAAAAAATACTTTATGTTAAAGTAAATTAGTTTCGGAAAAGCACCACAAATTTTTATGCTTTAATCTAACATTCGCAAAATAATTCAGAATGCTACATTTAACGAGTTAATTCTCTCTCTCTCTCTCTCCTCTCTCTCTCTCTCTCTCTCTCTCTCTATATATATATATATATATATATATATATATATATATATAAGGTTTTCGTTAAAATATCGTTGTAATGAACATCAGATGTAACTATATAAAATGTATATTTTCATTATTTTTCATGTTGGTCATTATAGACTGTACGAGTCCTGGCATTTCTTCTTTAGTATATATATATATATATATATATATATATATATATATATATATATATAATATATATATATATATATATATATATATATATATATATATATAGCTCATTTGCTGCTGGAAATGAGTTGGGAAGCTCCATATTTCATTCTAATGCGAACAAACATCCGCAAAAGAGATAAACAAAGACTTCATTCCTCTACATTGGATATTAAGTCGTAATAACGTAAGCAAAACACATAATTCAAGCGATTTCGGTGCCTATAAAAAAGTATTTCATTGCTTTTAAGAGGAGAGTTCTCTCTCCTCTTAAATAGCACGTAACAACCGTCATGATTGAGACTCTGATAGCAATGCTGGTAAATAAGGTTCTTATGCGATTTTCTCTCTCTCTCTCTCTCTCTCTCTCTCTCTCTCTCTATCTCTCTCTCTCACTTATTTTTGCGCACGCGCGCGCGCGCGCGCCTTCTATTCAATTGAAACTTGTTTTATTTGGTGCATAAACGCAGACGAAGTTCTCGTTAGAATCTGTTTATTGCTTCAAAATCTTTGACACACACACACACACACACACCACACACACACACACAGCTTGCAGCTTTGAAAGGGCTTCGCGTGAAATTCTCTCTTTTCATGGAGTTGGCTTGATAGAGGAGAAAGTTACTTAATTTAACTTTCGTTCCACTGTACCCACGAACGTCTTACTCCTCCGGGAAACTTTAAGGAAGTCCGTAATTTCCTCTTAAATGTTCCCAGATTTACGCCTTTTATATATATATATATATATATATATATAAGGGATGAATTTAATTTCACAATTAAACACGTGAAATAAATGAATGATGCAGACCCACAGGGGAAAAAAGAAAAATAATTCCAAGGCCTTTCGTGTATTCACAAGTACACCTCGTCGATCATATCTTGATGAAAAAGCATAAATAAATATCGTTAAAATGGTATTCGTCAGAAAGAAACCTAATTCCTCCTTCGCCAAACTAATAAATAACACTCACGTACGTCATGCTGTTATTCTCAAATAAAGAATGAGGTGTACTTCTGAATACACGAAAGGACTTGAAATAATTTTTCTTTTTTTCCCTGTGGATTTGCATCATATATACCTTTGGTAACCTTTGGTTATATATATATATATATATATAAATAAAACCTTTGGTAGCCTTTGGTTAGCTACCGCCCGAATTGTTCATTCTGATGAAGGTCAAGCTTTTCACTCCACCTTAGACCTACAGTTTAACGTGGAATCCGAACCACGCCTCACCAGCAGCCCAGCGTCTTAACCACTAGGCCACCTTCGGTACCCATTTATCTACAACCACTTTCTCTATTGTGTGGAAGGATGAACAGCTGGGTTTTGCTGCGCGCCGGTTGCCGTCAGCGGGTCTCGATCCCGGGGCCGATGGATTCGTAGTCAGCGACGCTAACCACTACACCACCTAGGTGTGTGTATATATATATATAAATATATATATATATATATGTGTGTGTATATATATAATTATGAATATAAAATTATCGTTTTATAAAAATTTATGATCCCTCAACTGCGGAACCATTATTTATGACAGTCTTTATTAGCTTTCAGTTGAACAATGGCGCATACTTTTTTTTGTTTTTCAAATTATCCGTCACCTGTAGATTATAATCTCTCTCTCTCTCTCTCTCCTCTCTCTCTCTCTCTCTCTCTTCTTCTTCTTCTTCTTCTTCTTCTTCTTCTTAGCCGTGCTTAATTTGTAGCAAAAAAAGGTAAATCCCTCCGGAAAAAAAAAACTACCTTTAATAGATAGTTTTATTAGTTTTAGATAAATCGCATTCTTTATTTGAGGATAACAGCCTTGACGTACGTGAGTGTTATTTATTAGTTTGACGAAGGAGTGATTACAGGTTTCTTTCTGACCAATACCATTTTAACGGTATTTATTTGTGCTTTTCCATCAAAATATGATCGACTTAACATTCTGTTGACAAGTGTTTTGTGGTTAGATTATGTTAGTTTAGGTTAGGTTAGGTTAGGCTAAGTTAGTTTAGGTTAAGTTAGGTTAGGTTAGGTTTGGTTAGATTAAGTTAGTTTAGGTTAGGTTAGGTTAGATTAGGTTAAGTTAAGCTTAGTTAGTTTTTTAGAGTGTCGATGTTATGCTCTTGTCGATCTGATGTTTATACAGACGATTGACAAAAGTAAATAGATACTTTTTTTTTCCCAAAAGTTTTTGAATTGATTATAAAAGCCAATAAATGATAACAAATTTACTGAATCAATAAATTGAAAGTGGAAAAAAGAATACGATTTGATATTGGTTCAATTAATTTATTATTTATTGACTTTTATAAAATTATAACATTTTGGAAAAAAATAAAGGTGTCTATTTACTTTTGTCAATCCTCTGTAGGTCCAAAATAAAACCCTCAGAACGCCTTTCCAGGCAGTTCCCTTCACAAATTAAGTAAGTTCCTACTTATTAATGCAGTAGTTCTAATCCTTAAAATTTTTCCTAGTGACGTAATTGTTTAGTTCGTTTATGCCAGCTTTAAATCCTTCTGAATTTTCTTCTAACTAAACCAAATGTTTCGTAAGTAAGTAAATGTGTCGTAAGTAAGTAAGGAAAAGTAATCCAGTTTTTGTATCGCCACCGAGGGAAACATTCATTTTTTTTATCCTTACTTTAAAAATAGAACAATTTGTCTTATTATCGTTTTAGCTTCTGTTTAACGTCTTTCCTTTATGTCCTTCTTTATTGTTGCATCATTTCTCATTATTCTCCTTTATGTCCTTCTTTATTGTTGCATCATTTCTCATTATTCTCCTTTATAGTCCTTTAACTATCAGTCTATTTTATCGAATTTTCTGTCCATTTGATAGAGAGTAACTGATGGTTTTCCTCCCTCCATGCCATCAAAGTTTATGTACGTTAAATTTCATATTGTTTTCTCTTGACCATCCCTATACATATTTACAATATCTGTTTGAAAAATTCATATATCGTCTGGAGCATTACTAGTTTTACTCATTATGGTGTTGTCAGTGTTGTCAGTGTTGGCAATGTTGTCAGTAGTAATATATGAATAAAAATGGTGGTAATACGTTCCTTGTGTGTCTGCTGTGAGATGCATATTTCTATTTAAGAGGAAGATACGAATATTCACTGAACGTTTAAAACTTGCTTTAGAATTCCGAGTTATTCAGTTTTTTATACTTCCCCTTTCACACTCATAGCCTTCTACAGGATGTTCATATAGTCACGCAAGTGAATATGGTGAAGTAATTTTATTGAGATTCGAGTAACTTTATGGACACCCTGTATTTCTCTGCCGTAGCGGCATTTATTTCAAAGGTTTTGCCGAACTGTGGATACATATTATAAGCTGCACTGATTTAGTGAGTATTAACAGTGTTATAATTCTCGTAAAATCACACGTTATAGTCAAAATTTCTCTGGTCGGAATCCATGTTAGTTCTTTTTTTTAATATATTATGAAGAAGGGCCACGGGCGAGCGCTCTTACATTTGCCGCTACTCGTTACATTTTTCTCTTATTGAAAGTTCAAATGGTCTAATAAGATAAGATTTAATTTGTTACTTGTATTTTATCCCTCCCTTTGGGAACAGGAACAATTCTTCCTCTTTGAAGCCGGCCGTACACAGGATCGTCTTGCGGAATCGTGTCGCGGTCGCTGCAATGTGTGGTGCTCCCATTCTTTCAATGTAAAATCACACGCAACTTGAGTCATTACGACCAAAGTCGTGAGTCGCAAGACGATCCTGTGTTGTGCGGCCGGCCTAAGGGTATCTGGGAGTTCTATAATATCACAGAAAACAGAAAGTACTCAAAGAATAAATATAATGACGAGTTTTTGGCTACTCATTTAATCTTTTTAGCGATTTTAATGAAAATCAGCACCTTCAGGAAGGCGAGTGCTTTTATGAAAGTGCTCAAATTTTGGCCAAAAAAATGTAAGCTTTTCAAAGTCTTTACCCGCACTTTTTATATGTCTTCAGCTATATAAGTAGGTCTTTTTATTCAAAAAGATCACTCCTCCTGGAGTTCTCGTCCTTTCACAATAATTAATGAAGAAATGAAAATTTTTATTCGCTTACAATTCTTAATTTTTTGAGAACTAAACTAAAATTCATATCAAATCCTAAATGAATCTTTTGTATGCTTGAAAGTCAAACGTTTGACTTACTGCTTGAAATGGCATTCGAACCACGAGCGTATAACGAGGAAGACAAACATTTGAAGCCAATTAATAATCTCTTACCTAAAAAAAGCTTTCAGATTAAGAGTCTTGAGCAGAAAAATTAATTTTGGAGTAAAAAAAAATATTTCACTTACTTAAAAGTCAATATAATTTTAAAAAATAATTAATTTAAAAAAAAGGTTTTTAATGCGAACAAACTTTCTTTATCCTGTAAAAAAAATACTTTTAAAATGACTGTTACGTCATAATGACATTACGTCATTACGACATTACGAGAATGACGTTACGACATTTATATCATGACTATACAAGAAATTCCGTCCATAAAGAATTAATATCAGTTATTTTGGTTTCAGAAGACACCATTTTTTTAAATTTTTCTTCTGAATGTAAATTTTTTGAATAAAGATATTGAATATTTTACCTAAATTTATTTTTTTATAAAATTTGTCAAACGCATTCATCACTCCACGTGGTGAAGCAGGAAAAGTACCCGTTAAGTGATTAATGTCTTAGAGAAAGCGGTTCGAACCCGGTAAACGTAGAAAAAATTGTATTTATATCCGTATATAATAATAATAATAATAATAATAATAATTCAAGAGGGCCAGAAACTGGCAAAGCGATAAGGCTAATTAATGCGACTCATTGCACTAACTCCTGTATTGCTATAACTTGCATCATCAGGAATCAAACCCCCGACCTCAGTACTTCGCTTCGCTTATAGGGAAACTCAATGTCATTACCATTCTCCTCCGCGGTCCGCAAGTGAAAATGCACAAAGTGAAAAAACAGGAAAGGTGCCAAATGGGGATGGCTAATATTTCCTAACCTAACTTAATTTAACTTAACCTTACCTAACCTAACATTATCCTAAACTAACCTAACCTATCGTAACCTAACTTAATATAAGTTAACCTAACCTGGACCAAAATGGGAAAGTCGTGAATGAGAACGAGAATGGCATAAATAGGGAAAAGATCGATTTGACAGCTTCCCCACTCTTGGGCGCGGAATGAAATGGGAATGCCATTCAGTAGATTCATGCCAGCTCTGTTACCTACTGAGTTACGAACACTGGTTTGTGCATAACTGAGCATATATATTTTTATGCAGGAAGGAGGGGCCAAGGACGAAAGCCCGCAAAAACGCATCCCTATAGAAGATATGTCGTAGTTAAATTACAGTTAAATAAATAAATGACAATATAAAACTGAAATTTAAGGAATTCATCCAAGATGTCGTAATTTTGAACATCACTAATTTCAAAATAAGCAAAATTTATGTTTAGGCCTATTTTTTTGGATTACATTTAAACAAATGCTCCCCCAGAACTTAAAACATATGTTTTTAAACAAAAAAATATATTAATAATAATTTTATTTGATCTACAAAACATTATTTGGGAATTAATCAAATATAAGTTTTGTTTAAACTCCAAAATAACTTTTACTCAAAAAAATTATATCCATCTCGTCAGAGCGAATACTAGCAAAGTATTCCTCTTGAAAACTATTACTTCAAGTAACCATTTAGTGCTCAAAATGAGCAATTTACGTTTTGTGTATACAACCCTTCTATGATCTCAGTTTTTCATTTTTAATAAAGGCTGTTCGTCATTAATTAGGGCATGCTGCTGTATATGTATATACCGGGTGGCGCAAAGGCACCATAGTATCGATCAATCGGCACAGAATTCAAATTCTGTACCGATTTATCGATTTGTGGTACCTGGTATTCCATACATTAAAGCCAAGCTCACCCTCTCGTCTATTGTTAACTTCGCAACCACTCCCTACCTAACGAAAAAAATAATATATTATAGTCAACACTGAAAATTTCTATGATGCTCGACTTTTGCGCCACCCTGTAAACATTATGCTAATAATTACAGTACATACATTTTTACTTCAAACAATACTCTATAATGTTTCCTGACGCAGTTAAAATGGCGTATCTGATAAATGAAAGACAATCTGTCTGCACCAACAAGAACCTGCAAATGCTTTTCGAACAATACTTTCTATGCCTATTTACAATTTTCTGACGAGGAAGAACACCATCTATATATAGTTTCCTTTCTAATACTTAGGATTAAGTACACCATACTTTTTGTGTGTTTTTCTCCAGTTTTTATCAGTTTTAAATGCAAAATTCTTAATCTAACTTAATGTTAATTACGGTTTTAGTTAATTGTAAGCTAATATTACTACAGATAATGAGTATCGTTTTACTACGTGGCTTTTTTAATTATTAGAGGGGGACGGTCATACAATCTTGTTCCCTCTCAGTTCTAAAACAAGTATACAGATTTTAGTGATACATACACACACACACACACACATATATATATATATATATATATATATATATACAGAGTGTCCCATAAATCCGGTCTCATAGGAAAATTTATTTAAAAATGAATTTACAAAAGTAATACATTAGAACTAAAACAAATGTTCAAATTTATGTCTTGTTTTGGGACCTTCTTTTTTGTTGTAGGTAGAATAACACGCAATGGCTAATATGGAAGTGAGTTACACTCATGAGAAAAAGGCATCAATTTGAACATTTGTTTAAGTTCAAATGTATTAATTTTGTAAATTTAATTTAAAATAAATTTTCCTATGAGACCGGACTTATGGGACACCCTGTGTGTGTATATATATATATATATATATATATATATATATATATATATATATATATAACGACACATGTCAATAACTTAATAAATAAGAATATAAGAAGGAAGAAAAGCTTCACTGTTTTACACAAAGCACCGCTCATACGCCCAATTCATAACTCGACCATTTCATAGCAGCATTGCCAAAAAATAGAATATAGAAAGTATACTACATATACGAGTATATCACAAGTAGATTAATATATTAATATAAAATGCTAATAAAATCTTCATCACAAATATAATATTAATTAAACATGAAAAAATTCGCGAGCATCTTCCGCTTAATTTTATATTCAAATGCACATACTGTACTTTCCACTAAATTTCAAATCCTATTCTCTGTGGAGAATTGTCCCTTTTAATATTTGGCTGACAGTTTGCATGAGTTATACAGGAAGAGGAAGTCAGTCGAGAAGCTACATAAACTCCTTTTAAATTTTATTAATTGAAGAAAGGAAGTTGTACGATTTCTTGTTATGGTTTCAGCATCCTGTTTTATTTATAAGAATCTCGAAAAAATTAATTGTGGGTCTTTTTCCCGTTATGCGTTAAGTTTTATTATGTAAATTTATCTTATTGTTGTTTTATTCATATATATATATTTCTTATTTACTTACTTTTAATTCCACACACACATACACACACAAACATATATGTATATACTGTGTATATATATATATATATATATATATATATACACACACACACACACACAAGGTTGTAAAAATCAACTCGCCTGCTCACCAGGGATGGGGTCAAATACAATTGCCATAATACAAATATAGATACAAATACACTATTTTTTTTACGGCCAAATTCAAATACAGATACAAATATTCGAATTTATAAATCCCCAAATACAAATATAAATACAAATATGAAGCTTCAAATACAAATAAAATGCAAATACAATTTTTACTATATTTGCAAATTTCGTACCAATTTCATCCTAAATATAAACGGATAATATTTACTTGACTTCGGCTACCCCTCAAGTAAGACAATACTGGTATAGTACTTATTGTATAAAACTTAACATTGCAATACTTTGGCTCTTATCAAAGTAGACTTCATTTTCACACCAAGGCAAGAAAAGTAACAAATTCCTCTTGTTTATTATTTTTATTAGAGAAAATTATTTCACACCTTGATATTTCTGCACTTTTGCATAATTAAAGAAAATAAATTCATATTTCTCAATGTTTGATTTTTACTGTTCATATCAATTTGTAGTTATATGCACAGTTATATTACATTAGTGTATTTGACTGTATTTGAAGCAAATACGGCAAATAAAAGGCTCAAATACAAATTCAAATACAAATATGCAGCTTTTTAAATTCTCAAATACAAACACAAATGCAAATATCCATTTTTGTGTATTTGTAAATACAAATACAAATACGTATTTGACCCCATCCCTGCTGCTCACCAGTGGCAAGTTGAATATACCGAGCTGGCGAGTGCATTCTGGAAATTTAAACTAAAATATGTTTTGTGCGGTACAATACACATATTTTTTTACACACACACACACACACACACACACACACACACACACACACACACACACACACATATAATATATATATATTATATATATATATATATATATACATATATATATATACATATATATATATACATATATATTATATATAGTGTGTGTATATATATATATAAGCTAAGAACCTCTCCAACAACTTTACTTCTTCTTTCCCTCCTCTTTTCCATTCCGACGTCTCGGTTGCCAACTCTTCCCATGATAAAGCTGAACCCTTCGATCAAACTTTCGCCACCATCTCAACCTTGGACGATTCCGGTGCTGTTTTTCCATGTCCTTCTCCCTCTAACTTAATTATGTATGAAATTAGAATCTCTTTCAAACGTGTTTTTTTCTGTCTTATCTGGGCTCAACTGAAGGAAGGCGTACGGTCCTGATGGTGTCCGTTCTGTGGTTCTCACGAACTGTGCTTCTGTGCTGACACACTGCTTAGGCAAACTCTTTTGTCTTTGTCTTTCATGTGGTACTTTGCCTTCCTGCTGAAAGTTCGCTTTCATTCAGCCTGTCCCAAAGAAGGGTGACCGCTCTCAACTTTCAAAAATATCGTCCAATTGCTTTGATTTCTTGCCTCTCTAAAGTTTTTGAATTTATCCTTAATAGGATCTTCAAGGGAAGGTCTACTTGCGATCTTCTTGCATATCTCTCTGACTCTTGGTCATCCTCCTTTCGGGATTTCGGCAAAATCTTTGCTATTACGCTAGACATATTAAAAGCTTTTGATGGAGTCTGGCACAAATCCTTAATTTCCAAACTGTCCTCCTTCGGTTTCTATCCTTCTACTGTGTATTCATCTCTGCTTTCCTTTCTGGCCGATCTATAGCTGCAGTTGCAGATGGCCACTGTTTTACTCCTAAAGCTATTAATAGTGATGTTCCTCATGGCTCTGTCCTGTCACCCACTCTTTTCCTTTTATTTATCAATGATCTATTAAGTCGCACTTCCTGTCTTATCCACTCCTATACTGATGATTCCACTCTTCACTTCTCCACTTCTCTTCACTTCTTCATAAAACCTCCTCTCAACAGTCATTCATTGCTTTGCGTAGGACGGCTGTAGTGCACCTGACCTCTGATCTTTCTACTATCTCTGATTGAGGCAGAAAAAACCTTGTGGCTTTCAATGCCTCAAAACTCAGTCCCGTCATCTGTCTATTCGTCACAGTCTTCTACACGACTATTCCCTTACCTTCAACAATACACAACTCAATCCTTCTTCTTCTCTTAACATTCTTGGTGTTTCCTTTTCTCGTGATCTTTCCTAGAAAGATCATATATACTCTCTTTCTAAAACAGCTTCTAAGCGGTTAGGTATGCAGTACCGGCTTCGCAGATCCTTCACCCCCACTCACTTGCTGTCTCTGTACAGTACGCTTCTCATGTGAGGGGTGGCTCAACACACACACAGCTCTACTTGACCGGGTGGAATCAAAGGCTTTTCGTCTCATCAATTCCCCGCCTCTTACTCACTGTCTTCAATTCCTCTCTGTTCGCCGTAATGTTGCCTCACTCTCTCTTTACTATCGCTATTATAACGGACACTGCTCTTCTGAACTCTCTAACTAAATGCCTCCTCTTTCAAGGAGAGCTTGCAGTACCAGGCTTTCTACACTTTATCATTCCTTTTCTGTCCACCTCTCTAACGCAAGGGTTAATGGTATTTTTGATTTTAGCTCTCTTCTTCTTCTATCATAGTAACGCGGGCATTCGCGCTTGGACCTTCCTTCCTGCATAATATATATATATATATATATATATATAATGGGTAATATCATTCCATAACAATACATACTGGGTTCATACGGCAGAAAAAGATATTACTTTTCTCAACACACAACGACAGCATAATAATGATACTGCCCTCTAGTTTCCTGAACAACTCTTGCAAGAATAACATTATCCAGTACTCCCATCTGTCATGAGATAATAAGGTTCATCCCCTGGAAGCTTAATACTCAGAAAATTTGCTATAAAGTTTCTTAAGCCTTTGTTAACTTTTCGAGAAATCCGTTTTTCAGCAGTAAGGAAATTTTATTTGGAGGAAGTAAACCAACGCATTTCCTTTAAGAAACTACAGTATCTTCCATTGTTTTGCTTTATGTCTGCTTCAAGTATTGCCGAGAAAATGACAGTTATATATTGTCTCTGTTTGTATATCTCTCTCACAAACACACATACATACATACACATACACGCCCACACACACACACACACACACACACACACACACACACACACACACACACACAGAAATCTAATAAAGTTTACCAATGTTTCACACATGATAATTGCAGCTGGATTTTATATATACTGCATAATGTATAGTGTGTATATAATAATAATAATAATAATAATAATAATAATAATAAATAATAAAATTAAAATCCTAACAAAAACCGATAGTATACGTGCAGACAGTCAGTCAGAGAGAGAATATGTCTGAATATGGAGTGTCTTTATTTTGCACATTAAGAATACACAAAAAAAAGAAAGAGAAAACATTCTAAATCCCAAGCAAACGAAGGGACAACATTATCAATGAAAAGCATTTTAAAAAGAAACATGGAAATATAAAAGAACAACTATCACGTCCAATGAGAAAGGACCGAACTCCGAAATCATACATACTTCAACAATACACACACCATTTACTATCCCAACACCACCCACAGTTAATTGAACAACCATAGTGGTACAATGGACCACACCCCTAGTATTCTTAAATGTAACGGCCCACCTAGTAACGCCGATCAGAAACCAACAAAGTCGCCCTGATGATGACCAATATTCGGCACAAATGAACACAAAGACGCCTAACCCTTTAAAATGGGCATGTACTGACAGAGCAGACTAAAAATACTGTGCCTACGAAATTTATCTCTAGAAACCAACACAGACATCATATGCTTGAAGAAAACACTTGCATATGTGTCAAAACGGCTGTGAACACTGCATCGAAGACACTGATGAAGCAGTGTAAGAGTAGATAGATTTACTAGAAGACAAGAATGTTGGTGTATTTACATAAAAAGTATATACTGTACACAAATAAAGTGGGGATAAATAAGTCAAAAGCACAGTCGCAAAAACCTAAACCTAATCATTATAAAAGTGTACTTACCACCAAACACCACTAAAAGCGAATTCCATTTCCTTACAAATAAACTAGAAAACACGTTAAAATTAACCTTCCTTTCATAACATGGAAGAGACATCAAATTATTTATGTGAAGTTCCACGACGACAATACAAAAGACGACAAAATTATGTAATGATGATATTAGATATTTTGGAAAATTATGCACCTACCTAGGAAATTTGTGAAGCAATTCGAAAAGAAAATGTTTTGAATTTAATTTTGATAAGTAACAATGGCATGATAATAAATAAAAATGTAACGCAAACAAATTTTTTTTATCATAACCTAATCCATATACAAATAAAGTTACAAACCAGAAGAACCAAAACTCGTCCTAGAAAGACAGAAGAAATATTTGAAAGATTAAATGTGAATTTATATGAAGTAGATTGGGCAAGTATAAATGTATAAATTAAAGGAAGTAGTGTGGGAATCTTTGCTTGGCGAAAATAAAAAAAAGAAATACTACTTATAGTAGAAAGTAAAACTAAACCTATGATATATTGCTAAAACATGTTTCAAAGAGACAAAAATGTAAACGAAATAAACTCGAGAGAAAATCCAGATCATTATTTTGACAACAGAAACAAACTGTGCAAAAAAAAACCATAGAAGCAAAACGGAAGCAAGGAGACTCAGGCTAGGAAAAAACTATACGTAAGAGAAATGGACCGCAGGACGAACGAAGAGAAAAGGGTAGCGGAAAACAAAAAATAACCCAAAATATTTTTACTTCCCTTGCAAAAAGGAAAATGAAATGTAAAGAAAGTGTTGGTTCGAGAGGGAGTAGACGAATATACAAATGACCAAGGAAAAATTAGCAAACTGCTTAAGGAACACTTTAACTCTGTGTTCAGCACCCCTAACACTGAGAAGAAAATATAAAATCCGGAGAAATTCTCTGACATAGATACAAATCGGTCAAGAACAGGTACTGACACGAATCTAGTAATTGATTTTGAATTCTCGGAAGGGGACTTAATTAAGGTGCTACCACAAATAAAAGAAAATTCAGCACCAGCGCTAGACACATGAAGTACCACGTTTCTAAAGAAATGCAAAGAGAATGTAACCAAGCAACTACACCCACTATGTAGGAAATCACTCAACGCAAGACAAATTCTACTCCTATTAAAGAACGCAAACATTGCTCCCTTATTGAATGGGAATAACAGATTAATGCCTAATGATTACTGCCCAGAAGTACTGACTCTCATCTTATAAAGTGCTTTGAACGTGTAATGAGAGAAAAAATTGACTACTACCTGTACGAAGAGAAATTATTTAGTCCGAACCAACATGTTTTCAGGGATAGAAGATTATCCCTGTCATAGTTAATAGATCGCAAAATAAAAATACTAGAAATGTTGTATCGAAGTCAGAATATAAATGTAATATAAACTGATTTTGCTAAACCTTCGATAAATGTGATCATGGGAATAGAGCACATAAATATAAGAAATTAATCGAAAGTTATTACGATGGATATTTCATTTTCTGATTCAAGGAACACAAAAGGTATCAGTAAATGGAATTCAATCTGAATTCTCAGCAGTCATTATCTCTGTCCCTCAAGGTACAGTATTAGCTCCCATGTTCATAGTAATGAGTGCAAATATAGAGGCAGATATTAAGGATAGTGTTATATCTCGCGAACGACACAAAGGAATGCAAGGAAATATCAAATAAATGATACAAAAAAAATTACAATATGACACTGAAACACTATTCAGTTGAGCGCAAGACGACAATATGAAGTTTAACGAAGAAAAATTCCAACTCATGAGATATGGCGACAAGAAGCTACAGAATAAAGGGTACAAAACACTGCAAGGCAAACAGATACTATTCAAACCCAAAAGTCAGGGACCTTGGAGTAATAATCTCATCAGATGCAGAATTCAAACACTATAACATTAAAAGTATAACGGCTAGAAAAATAATAGCAATTATCTGGAAGAGTTCCCGCAGCAGAAAAGCAAAAACATTAAACTGAAAGTATGGAAGAGTATGGAAGGTACAACGTTAATATTGAACGTATTTGATATAAGTTCGTTCTGAAATGCAAGAAGTGTAGTGAAGTAGTAAGAAACTACATTAAAAAAACTTTTATTTCGGGAAAATAATGAAAAGACTCTAAGAAAAAGAAATTCATACACTGTAAATTTTTAATACATGTTTAATACATGTTTTGTCTTGGTACCTAAAGTACATGGTAGGCAAAAAGTCTGGGCACCCCTTCAAATTAGGATAGTGGACATGAAAGAAAGAATTTATTGCATATTGACATTTTTAACATTTAATTTCATTTTTAATTTGACAAAAAATTACTAAAATGCGAAAAATTACATACGTAAATATGAGAGATGTAAAAATTAAATATGTAAATATTTTGAGAGGGTGCCCAGACCTTTGGCCCACCCTGTACAGTTATTGCATCTACATTATTCTGTGCGTGTATATATATATATATATATATATATATATATATATATATATATATATATATATATATATATATATATGGGAATGAACTCAGAATGGTCCCCTGAGTTTTTTATGATACACACAGACAGTGCATGGAACAAGGAACTCTTCTGGGATAAATAAATCCACTATAGTCCGAATAAGTAATGGTAAATGGTATTTGGTATTTGTCATTTACCATTACTTATTCGGACTATAGTGGATTTAATTATCCCAGAAGAGTTCCTTGTTCCATGCACTGTCTGTGTGTATCATATATATATATATATATATATATATATATATATATATACATATATATACACAGTAGTTCATCGATATATTGTATATCTATTATCTATACACTGTAGGTATATACATAAAATAATGGATGTATACTGTAATTTAGATACCAGAAGTACAATTAGACAAAAATAGTACAGGTATTGCTTAAAGTATAGTTCTGACGTAGCAAATCCTCGTCAGACTTAATTATACACTATCATTTCCTTCCTCTGCGACCGATTCCCAGCTGGAATGAATTTAAAATGTGGTGTATAAACGCATTACATTTAAAATGAATAGGAGCCAAAAAATAACGGAAAAAAGACCACCAATTTTTAAATAATGAACAGTAGTGAAATACAAACCATTTAAAAGATTAGAAACTGATTTCAGATCCTTTTGTATAAATTTTCTAAGTAAATTCAAATCATTTCAGCTTTAATATCAAATATGTAAGTAAAAGTGTTTGATTCAGGTATTGATTAACCTGCCGCAGTGATGTTGTATATCATCTTCTTGTTGAGCATCCTGCTCTCAGGATCAGTCTAGGATAATTGTGTTAAGGGGGAGATGCGGTTTTTCTAGACTATTTATATATGTCAACGTTTTTTAGGAGGAAAATGTAGCTCTTCTTTGGCTTTAATTTCGTGGATATGTTTTTCAGTTACATTGGCACTTCTTATTATTTTCATATATATATATATATATATATATATATATATATATATATATATATATATATATATATATATATATATATATATATATATATATATATATATATATATATATGGGATGAATTTCACAATTAGACAAGTGAAATGAATGAATGATGCAAATCCATAAGGAAAAAGAAAGATGATTCCAAGGCCTTTCATGTATTCAGAAGTACACCTCGTCATTCCCTGACGAGGTGTACTTCTGAATACACGGAAGGCCTTGGAATCATTTTTCTTTTTCCTTGTCGGTTTGCATCATATATATATATATATATATATATATATATATATATATATATAATATATATATATACATTCAACTGCAAAGAACACGCAGTATAAATAACGTAAAGAACGACGCTTGTATAGGAGATATTCCGCGCAAGACGAGAGAGAGAGAACGAAACAAATGAAAAAATGAGGTAACCACCTGGGAATCGAACCCGGGATCTTCCGATTGCCGGTCAGACGCGATACCATTACACAATGGACCTCACTCTTCCAAATGCCGTAATTCTTCTACATACTCGCAGAAACCAATGCCCCAAGGGGGCACCTCCCGCATGCCGTAACATTATATACATTCAACTGCAAAGAACACGCAGTATAAATAACGTAAAGAACGACGCTTGTATAGGAGATATTCCGCGCAAGACGAGAGAGAGAGAACGAAACAAATGAAAAAATGAGGTAACCACCTGGGAATCGAACCCGGGATCTCCCGATTGCCGGTCAGACGCGATACCATTACACAATGGACCTCACTCTTCGATTCCCAGGTGGTTACCTCATTTTTTCATTTGTTTCGTTCTCTCTCTCTCGTCTTGCGCGGAATATCTCCTATACAAGCGTCGTTCTTTACGATATATATATATATATATACACCTTACCTTATGAACCTTATGTTGTTTCGTGCGTTGGTCTCTCTTCACACGGAGGTCAAGCTGGTGGCCCCGCCTCTAGGTCTGGCCTGGTGGAGGAGCGAGTTGCTTTCTTGCGCTCTCCACCGTACATAGCCAGGCACGCCCGGCTCATCTGGTACTGTCCTGAGCCAGGCATCCAGTCTTTTCTTGAAGACTTCAACTTTGACCCCCGTTACGTTTCTGAGGTCCTTAGGAAGCTGGTTGAAAAGTCTTGGCCCCCTGACAACCAAGCTATTTTCCTTCAGGGTTGAGGAGGTCCCTTGTCGTGCTTTAATTTGGGAACACTACACATTCTGCCTTTCCTATTTTCCAGTGTTGTTTGAATGGTAATTGGGTTTAGTTTTAGGTTTGGTACCAGTTTTTCGATCATTTTCCATATGTAGATTATGATGTACCTCTCTCTTCTTCTTTCCAGTGAGTACAGATTTAGTTTACGTAGTCTTTCCCAGTAGTTGAGTTCTTTGCAGCCATCAATCTTGGCTGTGAAATGCCTTTGCGTTTCTTCTAGTTTATTAGTTTCTTCCTTTTTATATGGGGACGTCAAAACTGAGCAGTATTCAAGTTTTGGTATAATCAGTGTTTTTAGCAGGGGAATCATTACTGTCCTGTCCCTTCTCTTGAACGTTCTTAGAACCTGTCCGGCGACTCTTTTTGCTTTATTTATCGCTATCTGATTTTGTGTTTCGAATTTCGCATCATCTGTCATTATTATCCCGAGATCAATCGCTTTCATGCTTCTCTGAATTTCCTGTCTATCTGGAGCATAATATGCAGTCTGTTTAAGTTCTTCTTTT
This sequence comes from Bathynomus jamesi, assembly GCA_023014485.1. Taxonomy (NCBI): domain Eukaryota; kingdom Metazoa; phylum Arthropoda; class Malacostraca; order Isopoda; family Cirolanidae; genus Bathynomus; species Bathynomus jamesi. Next base: position 107,570 of record JAJOZX010002491.1, read on the forward strand.
CTACCATATCTCAAGAGCTGAAATTTCTCGGCGTTGAATGACATGTTGTTGTCTTCTGACCATTTGTATATTTTGTTCGTGTCCCTCTGCAAGGCCTCCACGTCATGTACATCGCTGATTTTTCTGCTGATCTTTGTATCGTCTGCAAAGGATGTTACTATACTATTGCTGTTTACTCCGCTGTCTATGTCTGTTAGCATGATAATGAACAGGAGTGGGGCCAGTACTGTCCCTTGTGGTACTGAGCTGCGTACTTCCGATTCTGATGATGATATACCTTGAATTTTGACGACCTGCAGACGATCACTAAGGAAGTTGTAGATCCATTTTCCCACTTTGCCTGTTATTCCCATGTCTTTAATTTTATGTGCTATTATACCATGGTCACATTTATCGAAAGCTTTAGCAAAATCTGTGTATATAACATCGTAGTTGTCATTGCCTTCCAATGCATCTAGGATATTGTTGTAGTGCTCTATTAGTTGTGATAGGCATGATCTACCTGATCGGAATCCATGCTGATTTTCGTTGAATCTTTCCCGTGTCTCCAGGAAATCATAAATTTTCTCTCTAACTATTCTTTCAAATACTTTGGTGAGGTGGGACGTCAATGACACTGGTCTATAGTTCTTTGCTTGAGATCTGTCCCCTCCTTTATATATAGGGACAATGTTTGCTCTTTTCAAGATGCTCGGTATTTCCCCAGTGTCTAGGGATCTTCTCCATATCCAGTATAAAGGTGTAGCTATTTCATTTTTACAGTTTTTAATCAATAATGCGTTCCAATTGTCCGGACCTGCAGCTGAATGTAGTTTCATTTGTCTATAGCTCTCGCTACATCTTCTGGTGTAAACTCAAAGTCTGTTATATACTCTCCTTGCAATTCCTCTTCAAAGAATGCATTTATGTCAGGTATCGCTTTGTCACTTTTTGGGGTACTGAAAACTGATTCATATTGAGCTCTCAATGTATCAGATATTTCTTTTGGATCGTCGGTTAGTTCATTATTTCCCGTCCTTAAGGGCCCAATAGCGGCGCGCGTTTTTGTTTTCCTTTTTGCATAGCTATAGAAGTATTTTGGATTTTCCTTTATTGCTTCTACCGCCTTTTCCTCTTCCCTCTCTGTATGGTCCTTAATCAGGGCTTGTATTTCCCTATCGATACCCTCCAGTTTTTCTTTTATTTTTCCTTCATTATCTCCGCAGTTTCCTAACTTCGCCTCCACTCTCTTTCTTTTGCGGAATAGTCTTCTCTTTTGCCTTTCTAGCCAGCTCCTCTTTCCTTTTGGCTGTGATTTCGGAGCATATTTTTCTAAAATTCTCAGCGTTTTTTCCTCCAAGTTGTTAGCATTTCTTCAGTTGTTTTATTCTCGAAAATTGTTCTCCATTCTATTTGGGCCATGTGCGATCTGATTGCTTCCCAATTTATAGTCTTCGAGTTTAAGTTAAAGGCCCCGAATTTACTTCTTTCCACAATATGTGTATTGTCTTCTAATGCTCATCATATTTGTTGATATCTCGATTAAGTTGTGGTCTGAGATAATGGTTGGGGTTATTTTTATATCAGCAATCAAGTTCGTGTTATTCGTGAATACCAGATCCAGGCAGTTATTTTTTCTGGTATTTTCTGTTATCTCCTGTGTCAGCATAAACTCGTTTGTGAGAGCCATCAACATTTTTGCTTGTTCCTGATCTTCTCTTGTGCCCCCTTGTCCTGGTGAATATATATATTCCTATTCACCTTTTTGTATTTTATAAATGGGAAGTTAAAGTCTCCGCAGATCATTATATTGGGGGATGGAGGGTTTATGGCCTTTATTAGCTTTCTAATGTCATCAATGGCCTCCGAGAATTTTTCGGTTGGGGTGCTTGGAGGTCTATAGATGACTATTACTATCAAGTTTAGTTTTTCTATTTTCACTGCTAGGAGTTCCACATAGCTGTTTGATTTACTTATTATCGTCTCTGTCATATGACCTTCCTGTACATATATAGCACAGCCACCTTTCCGTCTCGTCGTTCTATCCGCTCTTAGTAAGTTGAAGCCCTCTATATTTATCTCTTTCTTATCAATACAATGTTCGCAGTTTTCACAATTTCCTTGGCAATCTTTAAGATGAGTTTCTGTGAGGCATGCGATGTCCGCCCTTGTTTCGTCCATAAATCCTTTCAGGTACGAAACCTTATTGAGTGATTGGTTTGGTCTTATTCCTTGAATATTAGCCAGGACAATTTTTATGTTCTCTGTTTTTCGTTGCCCCTTGTGCATTTCAAGTTCGTTTTCCTTCGATATCGCTTGATTCGTTGCTCTATGATCCTCCGAAAGAGATCCGTTTCCTCCTACTTGTATTGGTAGCTTCTTGCCCGGTAGCGATTTGGCTCGGGGGTTTCCAGCTGTGTCAACTGCATGTGGATGACATTTAGCATTCGTAAGGTGTCTGAGATGTTGAAAAAATTTTCTTGTTCGCTTATTGTGTTCCTATTGTTGTTCCTATTGTTATTCCTATTGTCATTTAAACTTTTTCCTTTGTTCGTTGAGTCCGTCGGGAGATGTTGATAGTAGCATTTATTCCCGAATTTGCAGGTTCCATATTTTGCGTAAGTTCTGCAAATGTCCGGGTGGTAGAATTTACATCCGTCTCCAAATTTACAATGACCATTATTATAGAAGAAATTGCATATTGGGGATGATGTTCATATATACATTGTCCTCTTTTAAATCTGCAATTATCTTTTATATAATACCTGCATATAATTCCTTCCCCATATTTACTCTTGGCTTTTGTTTTTTGCTCCTTATTGGGGGACAGTTTTACTTCGTTTACTTGACTGCCCTCTTGTCTTGTCCTATTTGTGCTATTTGTGCTAGTTGTGTTTGTGTCCTTCGTTGCCCTTATGCTGTGTGTTGTCTTTACACTCTTTGTCGCCTGTGTTTTCGGCCTCATTTTGTGACGGTATTTGAATTTTTCTATTTCGCCTTTCTCCGTTTCTTCCGTTTTCCACTGTTCTTTGTTTCCACTTTCCTCTTTCATTCTCTTCTCGTAGTCTCTTTCTGCTTTAAATACCGTAAAAGAGTTTAATTCGGTCAAGCAGTTCTCGCAGAAAAATTTTTTCCATTAAACTGCTTTGCGTTCGTTATAAGGGAGATTTTTTCATCTCCCCATTCTAGGCATTTAAAATCAAAAAGTAGCTGACAAAAATCGCACCTCATCGCCTCTGTCTCAGCTGTTGCATTTACAGATACCACAGAGTTGCGGTATGCATTAATTTCCATGTTGGTGAAGTGACTCAAAAAGGGGTATTATGGGAGGTATTGGGTGGGGGATGACTCAAGCTGTGTGAGGGAAAGAATTTTCCGTTACTCCAGGGTAGGGGATGTGGCACGCTGTATACTTCTCACTGATTGGTCCTCTCGACTGTGGCTGCGGGGATAATGGGGGGATATTTGCGGGCACTTCAAAAAACAAAACTTTCCTCACAAAGAGACTCGGAAAAAAAAAAACAAATGCTGTATATATTAATTCACTTTGTTTTTATTTACTTTTTTTTCGTATATGCCGCGATTTTTACTTTTTTAAAAAGAAATACCACTATGCACTATCAATTAATTCACAATATCGTCACCGTTTAAAACTGATTAACTGCAGGATTTTTACTGTAATACCGCTTTTATTCGGACTTCGATCGAAACACGTGTAACATGACGTGGTTTATTTCTTTACATTTATGGTATGAATTATACCTTTATTTGAGCCTGTTTTCATTTAAATCACATCACATAGATCTAGCCCAAGGTTTTATATATATACAGTATATCACTGATTATATATATTCTTATTTCTCTGTCAATTCGTGTAGGGGGATAATTACAAACCTTTTACAAAAATAATATATTCATCACAGATCTTATTAAACCAATTACAATACAACAATGAAATTTTGACAATCATGAATATTTGTTTGGAGAAATGACACTTGAGACACTGATTCTTACTTCAAGAATTTGATATTAGGATTAACACCAGACACTTAAAATAAAATGCATAAGCCAGTTAAAATATGACTGTTAGCCAATTTTGGCATGGAACCAATTACAATGAAAAAGAAAGACACTTGATAATAAAACAATTAAGTAAAATGCATAAACACTTTAAATTTGACTGTTAGACAATTTTAATCTACAACTGGTAGTTATTTAACTGAATACAGCCGTATTGCAATATGCCAGATCATTTAAAATGAATAAACGCATACATACTACAATTTTGATTGACTAATCTTTTAGAACAACGGTTGGTTCTCTACCCAGCCTTTTGGCCGTATTTTGTACATAATACAATTTTATAGAATTATTTGAATCCTATCTGGTTATTTGACCATTCCAATTATAAGGTTTAATGCATGCCTTAGTTACATTCTTTACCTACTTCCTTTTGAAAATGGTAAATATTCTCTTGGGAATTTGTACATTATAATCCTGTGTATTTTATATTTCTGCCGAATGCGCGGACTCCGTTTTCTAACGGTGAATCAAGGATACACTATTTTCGAGCGTTTACCGACACGAACAGAATATACAGAGTGTCTCCGTTTTCTTCCTCCGGAATATAGGATAGACTCTTTTGGGAGTCTTTTAAACAAACGCGAATTTTTCGTTTCACTTTAGCTTGGTAAGTAATTCATATTCATTAAAAATTAGAAGAACGATTTAGCTTCTAACTGCCACACACTATTTGAATTGATCGTTACGGCACAATAGATATATATTTATATACTTGAGCAAACTTCCATTAAGAACTCGGTTTTTGTTCTTAAAAGGAGAAATAAATCTAATGTTCTTATTTAAATTCAACACAGGTTTGTGAGAGTGAACTTTTGTTTACCACGTTCTAAAATGCACTGATCTCTGTGCGTTCCCTTTGTTTCAGTTGGGCATCTTCTGTTTCGAATTTTATATTTTTTTACAATGAAAACATTTATCCCATCTTTTACTAACGTAATTTATGCTACGTTATTCGGCAATAGGTAAAGAGTAATTTGATGTAAATGTCATCCTCATTCTCTGTTTTAAGTATACCTTGATTCATTTATATGACAACACCTTTCTCTGCTTATGGACCCTTTTCGAGTTAGGCTGCCAGGCGTAGATATATTTATATACTCATATAAGATTCTCTTTTTTGATTAATCTTATTTGTAAGAATTATTAACTTTTTAGAAGGTGTAATTTTACATGCTATTAAACCTGTTAATAATGTAACAATATAATTTTAGCGGAGTTTTCCCATTTTATACATAAATGAATGTTCAATTTTATAGCGTCTTTGATTCTTTCTTTGAAACGAAACGCGGAAACCCACGTGCCTCCTTCCAATTTAATGTAATTTTTACATTAATTATTTTCCTAGTTTCTGGGTACTTATATATGGTATTTTTATCCGAACTTATTCAGAATTAAATAGCCACTTGAATTCGTGTCTTTTTCTCTAAATTACATAAGTATTTAACATGCATATGTTTCTAATTTCATGTACTTAAGAATTTATAAAACGTCGTTTCAGAAACGAAAAGGCGGAGCCGCCATTTTCGCTCGTTCCCTTTGTTTTCATGAACCATTCATTTATACATACAATTCCTTCTGTTTGCATGATTAATTTTGTTTGTGGTTTAATTTATAACCAGTAATTAATTAACCTTATTATATTATTCCCATACATAACAATATATATATATATATATATAAACCTAAAACATATTGCTAACTTTTTAACTTTTTAAAGCAAAAAGTTTGGCACATTTTCTGCCAAATTTTGTGCAATTAAAAGTTACCCTAAATAATCCTTTTATTTAATAAATTTTAAAGTGGAAATTTCTTCAAATTATTGAATGATTAAAATTATCTTGGGCCATTAATTACACCCACACACACCCACCCACCCACACACACACACACACATATATATATATATATATATATATATATATATATATATATATATATATATATACACCAGGATTGTATACAAAGTTTTGTCCGATGAATAAACGCTGATATTCTTATAATTATGAGGTCTATGGCTACTGAAATTCGGTTGATTTATTTAATATATAATTCTCGTGCTTCGAACACTATGCGTAGGCTATGCGTAGGCTAGGCGCTACATAGCGCCTAGCCAACCCAACCGTCAGCCATCATCATTTTCTCTTCATTCATTTCTCGCTGCATTTATCATTTATTGCTTATTTTTAAGCATGGAATTTGAACGAAGAGACGTACGTAAGCTGATTTATTTCTTCTGGAAACGTGGAATGTCACCTGCAATCATAGCAGCAGAGATAAATTCGACACTTGGTGCTGAAACAACAAATGAACGTACATGTCGTCGGTGGGTGGCTCAATTCAAGGAAAACAATTTCAGTGTCGATAATAAACCACGTTGTGGTCGACCATCACTGGATTTGAACACAGGTATACAAAACTTTCTGGATACAGAGAAGTATGCTACGACTAGGAGTATTGCATTAGAACTGGGAGTTTGTCACAGAACAATTCAGCAGCATCTTATTCAGATGGGGAAACGTTATTTATCTAATCGATGGATTCTACATTATTTAACTGTTGAACAAAAGGCAAACCGTGAACGAATATGTTTAGAGTTGTTGGAGAAATATGCTGCAAATGATTTCTTGGGACAATTAATTACAATGGACGAAGTTTGGATCTATTGGGACAATGATGGCAGCTATCACCATATGAGTTGGAGAGGAGATGGTGATATCCCAAATGTGGAAGTTCAACGGACGTTCACCATTCGTAAACATCTGCTCTCGGTATACTGGGACTGCAAGGGTGTTCTCCTTTTGGAGGTATTGCCACGTGGACAAACAATAAATGCTGATATTTACTGTCAGCATTTAGATCGCTTGAAGGTAGCAATTCAGCAAAAACGTCGGCGACTAGTTAATGGGGATACCACCATCTTCACTACCTCCATGATAACGCGAAGCCTCATACAGCTGCTAAAACTGTTCAGAAACTGCGCGATCTCGGTTTTACAGTATTGCCACATCCCCCATATTCACCAGACCTCGCATCGTCTGATTTTTACCTTTTCTCCCCACTTAAATCTTCAATTCGTGGTAGGAAGTTCTCATCTGCGGAAGAAATTCACGCTGTTCTAGATGCCTGGATTACCGCTAAACCACGGACATTCTTTGCACATGGCATCAGGAAATTGCCAGGAAGATGGCCAAAATGTATTGCAAATAAAGGCGATTACTTTGAACATCTTTCTACCACTGAAGATTAATTATGTTTGGTTTTATTGAATAAATTTTATTTATCGGACAAAACTTTGTATACAATCCGTATATATATATATATATATATGAGTTACAGAGAAATAAAGGAGCCACAACACCTTTACAACCGATCTGAGGTTTTATATATATATATATATATATATATATATATGAGTTACAGAGAAATAAAGGAGCCACAACACCTTTACAGCCGATCTGAGGTGGAACCCGTGGCTTTCGTTCAGATGTACCCCCCACAGAAAGAAAAATTAATATAGTAAAGCAAGAAGGTTCTTTCCTTCTCATCCTCATCCTCCATGCCCGTGGTTAGCAGCTTTGTAGAAAAGAAAGAATAAAAACCTCAACAATTGCTAAGAAATTGTATAGAACATTTGGGAACTGGAAATACACACACGATCATCATTCCCACAATTGAGCACAATTTACTGAAGGAGATCATCTAACCACATGTTAAGATTGTTTTGGGGCATATTGATGGAGGAGCTGGAAACGACCTCAGGAAGAAGCCTACTCCAATAATTGACAATCTTTACGTGAAGAAGTTACAGCAAATATCCATATTGTACCATTTCGGTTTCAGTTTACAACCGTTGCTTCCAGTCGGGTTCGTGTTTAGTGTAAAAAGTTTAGAATAGTCGACGTTGTCGATCCTATTTAGAAACTTAAAAAACTGGATGAGTTCGCCAGAGACCCGACGTTTTTCTATGGAATATAAATTAAGATCAGCAAGTCTACTATTATATGACCTGTGACGGACGACCGGGATTAGTTTCGTCGCTCTGGCTTCAGCATTTTCAAGCAATTGTATGTCTTTTCTCAAGGATGGTGACCAGAATTGCAAAGCATACTCCAGATGGTGCCTAACGAACGCGTTGAAGAGAGAGAGAGAGAGAGAGAGAGAGAGAGAGAGAAACATCTTTAGTTCGGTATGAGAACTGCCTCTAACTAAATCTAGTATTTTATTACATTTCTTTTCAACTTCGACGCAGTGTTTGGAAAACTTGAGATCACTGCTTATAAAAACCCCGAAGTCCTTTTCCACTTTGGTCGTGGCAAGTGCCTGCTCATGTAGTGAATAGTTTGCACATCGGTTACGGTACCCGATGTGCACTACTCTGATTTTGTTCAAGTTAAAAAGCATTTGCCAAGCGATCGACCAATCCGCGAGCCCATCTAAGTCAGTTTGGATTTCAGAATATCTTCCACACTACCTACATCCTCTACCATTCTTGCAGTTATTACTGATTCACAAAGCTTGCCTATAACAGATGTTAAGCTAATGGGCCTGTAATTGCCAGGTAAATCCTCGTCTCCTGTTTTGAAGACAGGAGTCACATTGGCCAGCTTCCAATCCCTTGGGGCCCCTGCCTAGTGCAAGGGACTTGTTAAAGATATGGACAAAAAGTTAGCAATAACCTCCTTTACCTCTTTAAAGGTTCGAGGTGAGAATTTGTCTGGACCAGGGGATTTAAAGGCGCTCATTTTGCCCAAGGCTAGCAATATTTCATCACAAGAACAAACACTAATGTCTAAGTTTGTCTTCTTCTTGAATAAGAATATTAGCTGCAGGAATATTTGCGGTTACCTCTTTGGTGAAACCTGACATGAAAAAATTGTTTAGCATGGATGTTATATCAGTGTTGCTATATTTTTCTTCCTCCGTCTCATCTTTAACAGAATCTATGCTATTTGTAATGGCTTTCTGCTGATTACATGACGAAAAAATTCTTTAGGACTTGATCTACAGACAGAAGCAACTCTAAGCTCTTCTCTACGTTTCGCTTTTCTAATGTCTTAACACGCCACCGAAGGATTATAAAGTTTCGTTTATGCTTATAATTAGAGATCTCTTTCGTTTCCACTGTTTATAAGCTTTATTTCTTTCCTTTATAGCTAAACTAATATCGTTGTTGAGCCACTTGGGGGCGCAAGAAGAATATTTAGCCGATTTTATGAGAGTAACAAAGAGCTCTGATTTTCCTTGAACTCTTCTTTAAATGAATACCAAACACGTTGTTTTTATTCGCTAATCATTTAAGCTATCTTTGAGGCCATCGAATCAGACCTGCAAAGTCTAGGTGCTGAGTTGATTTTAAGAGAGAGAGAGAGAGAGAGAGAGAGAGGAGAGAGAGAGAGAGAGAGAGAGAGAGAGAGAGAGGCTGACAAATACCCCGAGATCCACTCTAGGACAGCCCAGGAAACAAGTAAAGAGAAAAATGAAAAGAAAATGAAAATAATGAATACTGAAAACTATCATACCATGATTACACTTTCAAACACATAAGCTTTCGGATCACCTGAAAAGCAGGGCCCCCCAGCCTTCTTTAGTTAGCCTTATAAGGCTAACTAACGAAAATATCACGACTTAACTTAACCACTCGTCAAGGGCGTACATTTGACCTAACGATTGGTTAGGTTAAGTCGTGATATTTTCGTTAGTTAGCCTTATAAGGCTAACTAACGAAGGCTGGGGGCCCTGATCTTCAGGCGATCTAAGCTTTCACCCTAGAGCAGTTGTAGTAGAGCAGACAAGGCTCCGTCTTCTCCGCCAGCCAATGCTGACGTAAAATTGTTGTAAAAGAAGATTTATAACGAAAATAGGAAACGTG
>JAJOZX010002491.1:122500-162500 GCA_023014485.1 Bathynomus jamesi
ACGCTCCATACTGACCTTACCAAATCTTCTCTTATCGACCACATATGGTCAGATATAGACCCACAATACATACAGGACACGGATACTCCTTGCAGGCATAACTGACCACCTCCCAAATTACATCACAATCAAAAGAACGGCAAACACAATAAAGTACACAAATATTAAATTCAAGAAAACAAGACATAATCAGCTTAATAAATTCAAAACAAATTAAGCGAAACAGATCTCGACTTGGCATGCTTTTAAGAATCCTTCCCCATCATTGAAAAATATTCCTGCGGTTCGAATCAATAACAATCCATGATTGATTCCACGTTTAAAGACATCTATTAAACAAACATACAAACCATATAACAATGTGAAAGAAAGTCTACTCCCAAAGGAGGTCTACACTCACTGTAGAAACAGAATTAATTCGTTAATACACAAAGCTAAGGCTAATTACTATAAACATAAATTCGAAAAATATAAAGGCGATCCCAAACAATACTGGAACCTCATTAACAAAGCGATTAATAAAAAACTAACAAAGACCTCTGCCCCGGAAAAGCTATTAGTAAATAATGACCATAACGGGCAAAATAAATATTTTTACCCTTTATGTACAACCAGTACAAACGGATTACTTTTCATATACACGCATTTAACCCTCACCCTATAGAAAATTTTGGCATTAAGGGTTTAAATAATTTCAGCTATTATTTCACCGAAGTGGGAGCCAACCCTGGTTCTATAATATCACCCACGGTGCAGTCTTTCGGTAAGTACCTAGACCATCCGTTACCACACTCTTGTTTCCTATCCCCCAACTAACTACGACACACGATCTAATGACAGCCATAAAACAATTAAAAAAGAAAAATTGTAGACTAGATACAATCCCAAAAAGAATTTACAAAGAGTGTGCAAACTTAATTGCGACCACTCTTTCGAAGCTCATAAACCTACCCATTCAAAATGGTGTCTTCCCAGATAGCCTAAAAAAGGGTTGGATTATGCCCTATCTATAAAGCGGGTGATATATCTTTCCCCTCAAACTATAGACCTATTTCTATCCTCCCAACCGTCAGTAAACTATATGAGAGAGTAATTTATAATAAAATTCACATTCAAATACAAAATCATACACAAACAACAGTTTGGCTTTCTAAGTAAACACACGACAAATGACGCAATAACAGCAAAATTAGAGGAACTTTATAGCAATCTCAACGACAACAAAACTTCACTAATCATCCTACTTCATCTAGCTAAGGTCTTTGACACAGTACCTCAAGATATACTCTTAAAAAACTCGAACAGTATGGCTTCAGGGGACTACCCTTAAGATGGTTGAACTCATAGTTGGCTAACAGGACACAACTTATAGCACAGAACTCTTTTACCTCACAGACAAGACGCATCTTCCACGAGGTACCCCAAGGGAGCATTCTGGCACCTATCCCGTTCTTCCTTTATATAAACGACTTCCACAGGTCACTAAATAACTCTTCCTTCTACCAGTGTGTAGATGCTACTTCAATCATAACCTCACATAAAGACTCATTACCACTCCAAACGACCACCAACAATAATTCCAAAGTATTTATGTATGGCTTAATGCCAACAAACTATCGTTAAATATTTTAAAAAAAGGCATCATAAAAAAGAAATCGTTGCCCTCTTTAAACCTTCACGTAAATTCAATCCCTATTCAGCAAGTGCAATCGGCCAAACTTCTGGAAATTAACATATAATCAAATCAATCTGAAGATCTATGCAACAAATTAGCCAAAGAAAGAAAGTAAGTGTAACACTCCACAAACAGGTTCTTCGATCCATATACTTCACCATGGTGTATCCACACCTATAATACTACATTAGTGCTTACGGAAGCACATGTCAATTTTCGCTACAGCTATTGGTAGTAATGCAAAAAGATTAATTAGGAAAATCTATAAATCGAACAAGCATAATGAAAGTACAGATCAAATGTTCCACGAGTTAAAAATTCTTGAACTCGGAGAAATCTACAAACTAAACATCACCTCATATGTCTCAATCGTCTATAATACTGCTCCAAAAATCATCCAAAACAAAATATTTGCTTCCTAAACACAACACCGCCTTAACACAAGACAATCAGACACGTACATCAGAAAACCGAATTATACTCTAGATTGTGCGAGTAGATCCTTATCCTCAACTGGTCCAAACCTTTGGAATTCACTTGATCAAGAGATAAAACAATCTAGGTCCTAGGACATTAAAAATCTTCCAAAGGAAACTGAAAGACAAATTCATCAACTCATACAAACCATAACTCTGTATCCGGTCTTAATTCAATAACAAAATCAAATTATACACTCTCCTTTCCATATGTCTATATAGCAAAACAAAAATAATAACTGGTATAATAAAACCAAATATGAGCAAGGTCAAGACATCTAAGGTTAAGTTACTCAATAAAGAAGGTAATTAATATTTCGATATTTTAATTATATAATGCTTAATAATAATTATATTTCAGCGTCTAATATTCAAATACAGTGGCGCTCATAAGTGTTCGTACAGAAGTATTTCAGTTACGTTTGTCCTTATCTTCTGTACCATGTACAGGATAGTTAAGAAAAGTTTACCGTTCGTTTGGACAAATTTGTTTAACTCCAACATATGATGTAAAATATCAAAGAATTTAGGAAAATTAAAAAAGTTAAAATTTACATTTATTTACAAAATTATTCAGTACTTTGTGTGTCCACCATTTGCGTGAATGACTTTAACTATTCGTTTTGAGTATTTTTCTACAAGGTTTCGACATTTCTCAGAAAATAATTTAGCCCATTCTTCGAAAGAAAATTGTTGCAATTCATTTAGATTCGAAGGGTTTCACTTGCATACACCTTTTTACAAATCAAACCATAAATTCTCGATTAAACTGAGATCTGGGTTTTGACTGGGCAACTCGAGAATATTGAAATTCTTTTGTTGAAGCCATTTCATGGTGCTCTTGCTGTTAGGTTTTGGATCATTATCATGTTGCAGTACCCAGTTGCAACCCATTCGCAACTCCAGCACTGAAGGCAATACAGTTTCTTCTAAAGTTTCCTGATATTTCTTCGAATTCAAGATTCCATTGATGACAACAAGCTTCCAGAATGCAAATCCATCATTTTGATGATCGTTGGCGTACTTTAAACGAACTTCTTTGTTCCCTTTTTGTAGCAGAGGTTTTCTTCGTGCAGCTCTTCTATGCAGATCATTCTTCTCAATGTACGACGTACAGTAGAGGGATGGATATATATTTTAGACAGTCTTAATGTTTGGCACATATCACCTACAGTCACTCCTGGATTCGCAGCAGCCATTCTTTCAATCCTTCTAGCTGTATGCTCTGAAATCTTGCAAGATCGTCCACACCTTGGTAGAGTTTTGATTGTTCCAAAGCCTTTCCATTTTCTTTATAACTGCAGCAACCATCGTAAATGGAATTCGAAGTTCTTCTGTCTTCCTATAACTTTTTCCAGACTTGTGTGCAGTAATAACAGATCTCCTAAGGTCTGTAGCCATCTCTTTAACACGACGATCCCACTACTACTAATGGCTTGTTGTCATTCTTCTTCCATGATGATTCACCAAGCCTAAGGTGAACACACAAAGTAATAAATAATTTTGTAAATAAATGTACGAAAACATTTGCACTTTAACTTTTTTATTTTCTCAAATTCTTTGATGTTTTACATTATATGATAGAGTTTAACTAATTTTTTATTTGTTAATTTTTCCGAAGGACTAGTGAACTTTTCATAGTTATACTATGCATGGTACGAAAGAAAAGGACGAATATGAATGAAATATTTCTCTTTACGAATGCTTATGAGCGCCACTGTAAATACGAAGGTATAAGCCTAGCTGAATACCTATATGTAATTATGTGTAGTTAGATATGTGAATGTTTAATCTTAGTTGAATATCCATTCTCTGTATATTTCTAAACATATGTTTGCAGTTTACAACATGGGCATGTGTGTGTGTATATGTATGCGGGAGTGTATTTATGGATATATATGTGTGTACCAGCATATGTGTGTGTGTCTGCATGTATGTGTGTGTGTATGTATGGAGATATTTATGTATATATCTGTGTGTGTGTGTGTGTGTGTGTGTGTGTGTGGTGTGTATATATATATATATATGTGTGTGTGTGTGTGTATGTATATATATATATATATAATACACACACAGTATATATATATATATAATATATATATATATAATATATATATATATATATGTGTGTGTGTGTGTGTGTGTGTATGTGAATGTATGTATGTATGTCTTCTTCCTGTAGCAACTGATGTGCCCCATCAACTGGTATAAAAACAATAATAAATTGTAATGTTGATATTACAAGCTAAACAGGGCCCTGCGGGCTCATTTAGCTAGACCTGCGGTGCTGGGGCCTTCGGGTCCAGTAATTGGGGTGGCTGGAGTACAAATATGATAACAGTTGCTTAATAGTAGAATTTTATTATTACGGGCGGCAATGTGAAGCTTAAGGTTTTCATGACCGCGTTCTTTTCTATAGTTTTATTGACCACATAATTGAATCGACAGTAATTGGGGGTTCAATTATTTGGTCACTAAAACTATAGTCATGAAAATCTTAAGCTTCACAAATCTTGACACAATGTGAAGCTCAAGATTTTCATGGCTGCGTTCTTTTCTATAGTTTTATTGTGGTGCTGGGGTCTTCGGGTCCAGTAATTGGTTGTGTGTGGGGCGGGGGGCTGGTCAAACATATATTTTCGTTCATTACTCATCACCCCCATCCACCATATGAAATTTGGTCGAAATCGGTTCAGAAACGTAAAAGTTTTTCTGAGGACAAACGGACAGACAGACGGACAGACAGACGGACAGACAGACAGACAGACACATTTTCGTAATTATTGTTATTGTTGCTGTTTACTTCGACTTGAAGGCTTTAGGAATTTTCCTGTTTACAGTGCACAGTGAGTTCCAAAATTTCTGTCGAAAAACTCTGTTTCTTACCGATAAATATTGGTAAGAAACATGGAGTTTCACGAAAGGGCTTTTGTAATCGACTGTACTTTAGGTCCTAACAGTACAATTAGAGAAAATAATGCAAATATTACTTAACAATTTTGTTCACACAAATATTTTATCTTTAAACCCAAAAATATAAAATTTATTTTTATTCAAAATCAAATATTTTAGTCACCACTTACTTACATTATATATATATTGGCTTCCTTTTCCGATAACTAAACTAAATTTATATAAAAATGTAAAAGCATTTATAGAAAAGTTGTATTTTAGTACGATATCTTATTGTTCCCGGTGAGACATTACAGCCCCATTGTGACTTGAAGGGTGAAGGAGTTCTAGAACCCAAAATTAAGAGGTTAAAAATAGTAGGGTCATTCGTTCTTTGTGAATCGACTTTTTATTGATATGAATTGATTGTATGCGCATATTTTATGGACAAAAAGTTTCGGCTTCTTTTAGAAATTCTCATTTGAGAGTTTTTCTTTCCTTTTTGCGCTAATACAAAAGTTTTTTTACTTTTCCGATATTTGATTATAAAACACCATAAAAAGAAATGTTAATCAAAACTTCCTCCTTTTTTATGCCCATTTTATATGGGCATTTGGGAAATTGAGGCCAGTAGAAACAAAATTCTCTCTCTCTCTCTCTCTCTCTCTCTCTCTCTCTCTCTCTCTCTCTCTCTCTCTCTCTCTCTCTCTCGCTATCGATCTGCCTATCTGTCTATTTATCTATCTTACTATCTCTCTACCTCTCTACTCACCTCTATTTCTATCTATTTATCTATCTTACTATCTCTCTACCTCTCTATTCACCTCCATTTCTATCTATTTATCTATCTCTATTTCTTTCTATCTATCCGTCTATCTATCTGTCTATCTAACTATCTATCTATCTATTCATCTCTCTTTCTATCTATCTATATCTGTCTTTCTCTCTATTTCTATCTTATAGTGAACGGGCTACGTCGTAGCTGATGTTACTCGGCTTCCCGCGATCAGCGAAGTTAAGCGTCATTGGAACTGGGTAGTGGCTGGATGGGAGACTATCCTCTGTCCCCGGATCATGTACCGATCCGCGGTTGGGATACCACGTAAAACTGTAGGTCCCCCTTCTCATATGACTTTTGGTGTCGCGACGGAGATTGAACAATCCAATCAAATAAACAAACAAATCCTATACTGTATACTGAACAATACTTGAACGTAACACAGTCTACTCAGAAACGATGGAAAGAATGAGAGAAAGAATGATCCTAAAAATAAAAAATATGTCATCTGTAATACAATAAATAAATACTTTTTTCAAGTTTCGGTCTTATTTTCTTCCTAAAAAGTTTTACGAGTAGTAAAATAAAAGAAATTTAATAAATACAAGGGAAAGAATCGTAAAAATTTCGCACAGCGGAAATGATACATCCGTATTGTTATAGTGATCGTATGAGAAAGTGATTGTTGTTTTAAGAGGGGTAGTTATGACTTAAGATAATGTTAATTATATTTCATAAAATTTATTGTCCTACAGAACGTTATACTTCTGTTTTATACAGTATCCTTTGGTATCATCCCATTCAACATTAGTCCTATTTCATTCCACGCCAAAGAATTGGGAGAAATCTACGAGCGATATGATCATAGGAGGTAATTCCAGAGTCGATATGTTCCCATTTCATGCTATTATCACTCTCATTCACGGCTTTCCTACTTTGGTTCAAGTTAGGTTTATTTCAGTTAGAAGATATTAACCATTCTTATCTGACGCCTTTATTACGAATGCGAATGTGAGTTACATTCTTTCTCAAACTGAGAAACTATTTTCTCAAATCTGGATTTTTCCATTTGTGCATTTTCACTCGCGAACCTGAAAGGGAAATTGGAATAATAGTTGCGTTCGAAGCAACCGTATTCTTTAACGTTAATTATTCACGATATAGCTTTCAATATGCTATTAAGATTGGTTATTCATTTAGAATAAATTGCATCTCTCCGTAATGATCCGGCGCTCGTTAACAGTTCATAGTACAGACGTATATGCACTGAATATAGAACTTACTTTAAAATATAGACAAATTTTAACATTTCAAAAGAATCAAAATCAAACTTTTTCCGTTCTTTTTGTAAAGTTTAAATTTAGTTTTCGTTTGGAAGGTTAAAAGTGGTGATTTTAAGTTGATTTCAGTAGAACAATGTCGGCCATATTACGAAAACACTCCGAAATAAAAGTAGTAATGTTGGAAGTGGACTTTGGTAGTTACAGAAACACGTATGTGAACCGCTGGAAAAATTAATTGGTGATCCATGCTCCAGGTTCTAGGCATAACATTAATATAAGGTCTTTTATAAATTTTATAATCATGTTGGATATTTTTCTTAGTTTTTATAACATTTATCAAATATTTTTATCTAGATTTTTATATGAAATATAATAAATGAAAATAATTATTAAGCTTATGGTGTAACCTGTAGGACTAAATTTAATTGAAAGAAAATCTATTTTCTATATTTAAATTTACGTGCAAAGTATTATTTTCTTTTTAAACGTAACAAATAATTTATTGAAATCATACACATATTTTCTCTGTAAAGGGACTTTCTACTGCAAAGATAACAAAAACAGAGCAACTAACCAAACAAAAAACCGTATTTTGGCAACATTAGGTATAATACAGTGGCACTTAACGGTATCATTTGTTACCATTAAAGCCTCGCCCACAAGTGCACTCATCGTATTAATTTCTTAGACCTGACTGAATATATTGGATCAGGAGATTCATTTTTCTCATTCATTTTTCTCAAAAGCAACAAAATAAAGGGTTTTTTCTCAAAATTTTCAGTAAAAAAGAAATAATGTGGAAATATTTCATGGGATACTAAACTAAACAAAATTCAGATATCGGTTTTTCAAAAACATTTGTCTCGTAGCAGTGGATCTGAAAGAGATAATGTTTTTTAGGTTTATAAGCAAGGTCGATCTCATATTCTTAAGAATTCTTCGCATATATTTATATTTAAAATAAAGGACATAACTTTCAAAAGACATACTTTGAAATTCCTCTCATCTGAAATATTTAGTAAGATTTTATAGTATCCTTCGATAGTACTTTAATATTTATGTGACATGGAAGGAAAACAAGTACAATTGTAACTCTTTATTACTATAGAGAGAATCAAAGGACATTTTTCAGGGTGTCCGTAAGAATAAATAACTCAGCTTATACCAGTGATATTGTATTAATAACCCCTTCGGTTAAAAATGTACATTATACTATGTAACAAAATTTTGGGAAATTTGTGTTTATCTTATTTTCTTGATGTTTTTTTGTTTTTGGGTGCGCTGAATTAAAAAGTCGCATTAGTTTTCTCGTGAAAACTCTAGTTTCTTCTGAAAACCATAATCTATTTTTTGTACCTAGTGGCTTATCAGAGAGTAAAATCACAATGAAGAAAAGGAAAGAAAAATAAATATATTTCACATTTAAAGATATATAATGTACGTATAATGTAAATAATGTGTATATATAATGCGTATATAATGTATATAATGTGTATATATAATGCGTATATAATGTATATATAATGCACCCAAATATAATATGCACACAAATATGCTCACAAATCTAAACGGATAATGCTTAAAAATGTACATTTGAGTGACTTTTTCTCTTGTAGTCCCGTGGATTATCTCGTATTAAACACCAGATATAGTCGCCCATCATAGCTTCGTCCCATTTTCCCTGATATCTCCTCTCCATGGTTTGGATATCTTGGTGAAAACGTTCACCATGTTCTTCACTTACGTCACCCAAATTTGATCTGAAGAATTTTAAATGCGAGCAAGATAGTGTAACTTCAAGGACATTCTACAACCTAACCTTTGAAAGTGTTTGAGTAGATTTTCTACTAGCTCTTTGTAGTTGTCGTTCTTCTTGTTACTAAAAATCCATGGACTACAAGCCGAAATGACTGCCAAGCATTTTTTCAAGAGCTGTCATTTTTTCTTCTAACTCTTTAGATGCTAACATGCGTCTGACTTGAGGTCCAACAAATATATCTCCCTTGATTTTAGCTTCAGAAAGTTTGGGAAACATTGAACGTATATAATAAAGAGCATCACTTTCAGCATCCAAAGCTTTGATGAATTGCTTAATAAGACCAAGCTTGATATGCAGCGGGGTTAGCAAAATTTTGTCTGTTGGAACAAGGGCTTCTTAAGAACATTGTGTTTGCCTGGATTAAGCTCATTTCTCACAGGCCATTCCTTTCTGACAAAGTGCTCACCATCTGCTCTGCTGTCCCAAAGGCAGAGGAAACACGAATATTTAGTGTAATCGCCCTGTAGTCCAAGCAGGAATCCTAACATTTTGAAGTCTCCGCATACATCCCATCTATGTTCACTGTAGTTTATTTTGTTTAGCAATTGCTTTACATTTACATATTCTTCCTTCAATTCAACCGAATGAGCCACAGGAATAGATGGAAACATGTTTCCATTATGTAGTAGGACGCCTTTCAAACTTCTAGTTGAACTGTCAATAAACAAACGCCAATCAGCAGGGCTGTATTCAATTCCTATCTCAGCAAAAAGGATATTCACATCACAGCAGTAGCAAAGAGAGCTCGATGCAAAACAGGAGTAGAAAGAAGCGTATCGCAAATGCCTATTCCTGTAGAAAGAGATCTTGACAATTAGGTCCAAAAGATTGCACTCTTTAAGGCGGGACGTCATAATTTCTGCATTGGTTTTTCGTAAGGTTCATATCCCTGACTAGATCGTCTATGTCTTTCTGGTTGGGGAAATGGGGTGACGTATTGGAGCTTGCCTCGAAGTCAGCATCTTCGTCTTCATCGGAGGATATTAAAGGCGTTTCTTTTATTTCCTCTATGGTGGATGGGCATGGAACGGGTAAATCTTCATTACGGGGGACTGGGGCAATAGAAGATGGGATATTTGGATATAGGACGTTTTCTCGACCTTTACCTCTCTTGTAGAGTGAAATGTCTACCATGCAGAAGTAGCAATCATCGTGGTGATTGGTTTGCTCCCTCCAAATGCGAGAAATAGCAAATGACATGCCTTTTCTGGTACCTCGCAGCCATCCTTCTAACGTGGAACGGCAGCTTCCACTGCAAAAGTGAGGTGCCCATGATTTATCTTGATCGCTCATGGACATGCCAAAGTAAGCGTGATATGATGTACAAAACTTCGTTCCTATGTCAATTTTGTGCTTTACTTGCTTTGGATTGATGTAATGGCCGCAAACATAACAAAATGAATCTGCAGAGTGTCTGCAGAGCCTATTGGTAGCCATCACCATATAATTCTAATTCAAATATC
The DNA here is from genome assembly GCA_023014485.1 of Bathynomus jamesi. Lineage (NCBI taxonomy): Eukaryota > Metazoa > Arthropoda > Malacostraca > Isopoda > Cirolanidae > Bathynomus > Bathynomus jamesi. The sequence goes on from JAJOZX010002491.1 coordinate 132,887, forward strand.
TGAAAAATACAAAAAAACATTTTATAAATAGAAATAAGAAACCAAATGTGTACAAATATTTAATAATGGGCCTTAACCAATAAAAACATTACTAATAAACACAGTTTTGGGGACATTTTGAATTTTGCACTTGAAATTACTTTTGCTATCTCAGAAAAATGCCTTAAAAATGGCGAAAAAGTAAGATTTCTAAATTTGACCATATCATAAAAACTATAGTTTTCCGAGCAAAATTGATGCCAAATCTGTAATCAGCGTGGCCGAAACATACAGAAAAGCTCGAAAAATCAACATAAACAAAAAATTGTTGCACAGTGTTATCTTATACAAAAATTTGCGAATTATATTCTGAGAACCATGATATTAATTACTAATTAATTACTAATTAATTTAATGTTACTAAAACTAAAGTTAGAACTTATGCATGTCTTTCCTAATAGCTAAAAACAGTTTGGTGAATTAATAAAGCAACTGTACAAGAATTTGAGTGATAACTCAGACATAAGGAAACAATATCGATGTCTCGGTGATCATAAAGCGCTTCAAATTATGTGCAAACTTCAAATTATGTCAAATAAGGTTAAACACGCTTTATGGTAGTATTCACTCATGTTTGTTTAGGGGAAGAAGTTTTGGGCTAATTGAAAATGCAAATGTTTGTTTGCACCCCGCTTCCCCCACTTAACATTGATAGTGTTAATTATTATTATTAATGTTGCTTTTAGTTTTATTTATGAATATCTTTAGTATCAAAATTACTTTTCTACTAATACAACTTCTCATTTTCATATATATATATATATATATCAGGCCGAGAATAATCAACGCCCATGTCAGCATCATGAAGATAATACACACACCTTAATAAGTCAAACTTCCATCATCAGCGAAACGTTTAATTTTTGTGCGAATTATAATCATTCAACCTTGGTTTCTGTATATATAGGGTGTTTATAAAGTCCCTATCTATCTGCTGCTGACAGATTCGAACTCTGTAAAGCTAGTGATGGTGCTCATGTATCATATAATCATATACTTAAGTATTCATTAAATGTATACCTTCAATTATATTGTTATTGAATTTTACCTTTTTTGCTACGTTTTCACTGAAATAGATAGGGACTTTATACACACACCATATATATATATATATATATATATATATATATATATATATATAATTAAATTAAATTAAAAAGTTTACTGGCAGATCATAGTTCATATGACAAATATTAATAATACGAACTGACAATAGAATACAATGACAATTCAAATACTAAGGATAGAAATAAAATTACTGAAAAATAGTACAGTAATGTAGTTAAGTGGAGCTACACACAGACATTTTCATACCATAAATTCCATAGCTTAAAAGACATACGGCAAGACTGATGAAATAGCTTGGATAATCGGGTTCGGTGAATTTTCTAATTCTTTGCATTGGACTGTATTGAGCACGTCTTGTTACCTCCGGAAAGCTCGGGACATTGTGGGTAACAAAAATTTGCGAAGCTGAGCATCTCGGGGTTAATCTTGTAGGAGTCTAAAAGATCTGTTGTACAGCAAATTTAGGGTTCTGTCAGAACCTTTTTCATAATTCACCCAGAGTTTGATAATAAAAACCCACTCTAATAGACCGAGTATATTTCCACAACAGTTTCGATGCCCACTGGCATCCTCTTCGGGTGGCTACAGAGGATGCCAGTGGGCATCGAAACTGTTGTGGAAATAAACTCTGTCTATTAGAGTGGGTTTTTATTATCATATTTTGACCTTAACGTGGAAAAGTTAAGTTTTTTGCATTCACCCAGAGTTGCTGTCCGTATACTGTATATTACTGCAGAAAGTACGAAAGACAGTGTCTTTAGCTTCACTTGTACAGAACCGGAAGTTCCTTATAATAATATTCGCTTTAGCACAGAGGCTTCGACATTGTTTTCTTATATCTGAGCCATCGCTCAGATAGCTGGTGATAGTTTGACCCAAAATACTTAAATTCTTGTACTTCCTGTATTGCTTCACCTCTCATTTTGAAACTAATATCAGCTGGCTGATTAGATAGATAGATAGATAGAATAACCTTTATTAATAATAATAAAATAACAAAATTTTCAATTTACAATGCCATGAATAATTGTGAAGCTCGACAATTTATTTTATTTAATTTGGCCCTTAAGCTTTGGGCTTTACTGGGCTCTTATTAAAAATAAGCAGCTAGTTGTTATAAATTAATAATAATAAATAAACAAATAAGTAAATAAGTATTATTAATAGTTAAAACATGTATTACAATATTAAACAATATTAATGGACAATATTAAACAATATTAGTGGACATTAATCCTACATTTTGTTAGTATGCCATTATTAATCGGGATTTCAATTTGGTTTTAAACAAATTTACATTCACAATATTTTTTATATCGGCATGCAAGTTATTCCATAGTTTCAATCCAATGAAATTGGGTAGTTTTGGAGATGAAGACAATCTAAATTGAGGTATAGCAAGCTTTGATCTATTTCTGGTCTGATACGAGTGGATTTCTTGATGAGTTACAAAATATCTATTTACCCATTGCAAATTAATGATTTTGTTCTTACACGTAAATAAAAATAAAATGTGCTAGTTTGGTTACATCGTTGAGCTTTAGTAGGTTTAGCTCTTTAAATAATGCACTAGAGTGATCAAGGAAATCAGCATCGGATAATAACCTTATTGCTCGTTTTTGGATGACAAAGATACCATTTAATGCGTTGTTAGCGGAGTTTCCCCAAACAAGGGTGCAGTATGTTATATAAGGAAGAACAAGAGTATGATAAAGAGTCAATAAAACTTGTTTAGGGACCACATTTCTAAGTTTGAACATTATAGCAACGCTCCTTGAAATCTTTTGCGCGATATAATTTACATGATCACTCCATTGCAAATTCTTATCTAGCATTACACCAAGAAATTTTGTTACAGTACACTCCTTTATGGCGATTTCATTAACATTAAGTTCATTAAGATATACATTGCTTTTATTAGTAAAAATCATGAAATTTGTTTTACTGGTATTTAGGAAGAGTTTATTGGTGGTCAACCATTTCATTACACTGATGAATTCTGAATGAAATATATTCTTAGCTGTATTAACATCTTTGCAAGAAAAAGAGACAGTTGTATCATCTGCAAACATTATGAAGTTCAGTATATCAGATAAACGTGGAAGGTCATTTATATATAATAAAAATAACAGTGGACCCAGAACTGAGCCCTGTGGCACACCATGTTTGACAAGCGCTTTAGTTGAGCAAACCTTATTTACTGATACAAAATGATATCTTTTAGACAAATAACTTTTAAACCAATCACTGATTGCTCCTCTAAAGCCGTAACAATATACTTTATTAAGTAGAATATTATGATCTATTACATCAAACGCCTTACTCAAATCCATAAATATTGATTATCATCATTTCTTTGTTCTCCTTCGCTATATTTACATTTTCCATAAGATTTAAAATAGCCATTTCTGTTGTTTTATTATTACGGAAGCCACATTGATTTGGAGATAATAAATTGTAGGATTCTAAATATCGCTGCATTCTACTTTTTACAATTTTTTCAAAAACTTTGCTGAACATAGATAATGAACACACCGGCCTGTAATTTGTTGCTAGTGTAGGATCACCCCTTTAAAAAGGGGTGTTATGCAACCAGTTTTTAGCATTGATGGGAATATTCCTTTGGAAATACTTTGAGTGATAATTTTAGCCAAAGTTACAGATATTTTATCTTTAACAAGTTTCAGTATAGGTACTGGAATGCTAGGAATGTTATTTTTTGTATTTTTTAATTTACCAATAATATTCTGGACCTCAGTAGAGGTAGCAGGAACAAAAGAAAATGAATTTAGTGGGCTGGGTGGCATATATTCTAGAGGTGAGTGATCATTATTTATTAATTGTGAGCGAAGCTTATCCGCTATTGAAGTAAAATGTGCATTTAAAGAGTCTGCAATAGCAGTATCATCAGTAATCTCTTTATTATCAACATTTAATTTCTCTATTGAATTTTTCTTAATTAATTTGTTTTCCGAGAAAATTGTTTATGGTTGTCCAAGTGTTTTTCATGTCTCCTTTATGTTTGGAAAATTGATTGTTATAATAGTTATATTTTGCAATTTTGATTATTTTAGTTAATTTGTTTCTATATTGAGTATATTGTATTTTAGGAATTTTGCTCTGCAACTGCAATTTGAATAATTTATCTCTGTTCTTTATTGAAGTGATAATTCCTGGAGTGATCCATGGATTCGCGACACTTTTGGGCGAAACTGTTTTTCTCCTTAAAGGAAAGCAAATATTAAAAATATGGAATAAGGTGTCATAGAAGAACTGAAACATATGATCTGGGTCATTTAAAGGTTCGTCACAGTCAAGTCGAGTATTTTCTTTCTACAGCCCCAATAAATTTTCTCTTGTTAACCTCTGAGAATAGGGCAATTAGAGTTTTTGGGATAGAATTACATAACCTTCGTTTTTGTAACATTAAAAAGAATATCATGTTTCTGTGAATATAATTCGCAGACTTTCAGCAGACAATCCAGACCTTTAACAGAAGGATTTATTAACACCATATCATCGGCATAAAGTACGTTATTTACCCTTGTGCTATCTATATAGCATCCAACTGTTGCCTCATTAAGTGAAGCAATTAATCCATCAGTATACACATTAAACAACAGAGGAGAGAGCAAAGAGCCTTGCCTCACCCCGCAAAAGGAACCAAAACATTCGGATAGTACATTGCTCCACCTCACCTAACGGTAAAAGAATGGTGAGAATACCAAAATTTCAATAAATTTAATATGTACATAGGAACTTTCCTGTCTTCTAGTTTTTTAAATAAAATGTGGTTCACTCTATCATATGCCTTACTTATATCTAGGAAACAGCTATAAATAGTTGAATTAAATATAATTTCCTTTAATACATAGCTACACAGATCAGTTGAGTGAAACTTTTAAAACCAAACTGGTAAGGAGATTTTCATAAGTAATCATTTAATCGGTGTAACAAGAGTTTCTCTAGTAGTTTCGAGAAGCAGTGGGCGACAGCAATATGTCTGTAATTATTGCTGGATAGAATGTCCCCATACTTATTTTTGACCAGGGGCAAGATATATATCCTCATGAACTCTGCAGGGATATAACTATGAGCAAGCATGGTTGAGAAGAGCAAAGATATATGCAGACACACCACGTCATTGGCATATTTTAAGTACTCATTCGATAGGTCATCTACCCCTGACGCAGAACCAGTCTTTAACTCTTTAATTAACCTCTTTACTTCAGGAACTGATATCAAAGTATTTTCCCTGGTCCCTCCCACAGGCGTTTTGCTGCAGTCTATCTTAAGATTAGCCCTACTCACACTATTAAGCATGTTTGAGTAGTGGTTTTTTCCACAGCCTTTCAATTTCATCCTCCCCCGACACCCCATCGATTGTCAAAGGGAGGGCATCTTTGACACCCGTTTGATTCTTAACGAATTTCCAAAATTTGTTATTATCATTATTTAAGTGAACCTCACAGGCTTTTGATGGTCGAATAAAATCTTCCTGTTTACATTGCTTTATGGCTGCCTTATACTGAACCCTACTTTTAAACATATTCATGTAAACCGGTCCTAATCTGGGTTTACCATGAAGATACCATAAATCGTAGGCGTCTTTCGATTCCCTCTTCAGAGGGGCAATAAAATCATTCCATCCAGGAATAATCTTAGTATGATAGTTGTAAGATTTAATCAAGGGAGTCTTCCTGCTTTTCTTAACAGGGATACTAAATTATTATAATACCTATCTATGAGATTACAGTGAGAATCATTTGAGCAAGGATTACGACAGGCAAGATCCAGAATTTCTAAATTATTAAAGAGGCGACCTGTTCTGTCTTTCTATTCTATTCTCTGTTGCGTATTAACATACGACCAATCGACGCGATTATTCTTACCTATTGAATTTTCATTATGTCGTGTTTTGCATAAATTGGCAAAATTAATTAATAATTCTAACGGTCTATGATCAGAAAGAAGGAAATCATGCAGAATATGAATACTAACAATTTGATTCTTTAGATTATTATTACTAATGAGACAATGATCAGTCCACTAACATATGTAAAATTATCACTAGTTACGCCTAATACTTCTAAATCATTTAACTTAATTTAGCAGACTCGCACATGTTATCCAATTCTACATAAAATTTCGAATTCTCGTGGGCATTAAATTTTTAAAAAGTTTGACGTTATAATCATCATCAAAATTGCATTACAGCCCATTATGACAGAAATCACTTTGAGTTATTTTACCACCTTTTCACACATCTTCCTCATACCTCGTCAAACACAGACTCTCTCTCTCTCTCTCTCTCTCTCTCTCTCTCTCTCTCTCTCTCTCTCTCTCTCTCACACACACACACACACACACACATATATGTATATATATAAATTCAAATGAACATTTTGCAAACTAATTAAATGCTATATTCGTAATGTGCCACATCTAAGCGACAGGTATATTTTTCGCGAACCCTCAGGTTTGTTTCAAACTGAAATAATCCTCAACAATACCAGCTTACAAATGTTTGTAGTATTGAAATGGAACGACAAGCCATTAAAACTATTTACACGTTAAAGAGAGATTTAAACGCTAAAAAACTACAGTGTATATATATATATATCTAACCTAGGTGCGAATTTCTCAATAGTCTCTGGATTGTTTCCTAATCGCCTTTTTCATTCGTTTTTTATCGGTTTATAAGTTCTGTATAATAAACAACAATGTAATAACCAATGTAATAATAAATTTATAATTTCTGTAATATTATATATATATATTATATATATATATATACAGGGTGGGCGGAAAGTAGCTCCCTATTTTGGATGGTAAAAAAATACGTATATTATCCATTTATTTCAGAAGAAATAATATGAAAAGGTAGGCATACATGGTAGGTTTTCTCTAAAATTCAATGTGGGCTCCAACTCTTTCCACCAGCTTCTGGAGCCGCCCAGGAATGGCGTCCACTGACATTAGCAGGAACTCCGGCGGGATGGAGGACATGACTTCCCGAATTCGGTCCTCCATTCTTCCAATGTCCTCGGTTTGGTGCGGTAGACTTCTTCCTTTACCCACCCCCAAAGAAAGAAGTCGCACGGTGTCAAGTCGGGGCTCCTGGCTGGCCATTGATGTGGACCACGACGACCCATCCAACGCCCAGGGAAGTGGGCATCCAGCCACTCACGGACAACAAGAGCGAAGTGCGGAGGGGCGCCATCTTGCATAAATATCTTTGGGGGTGGGTAAAGGAAGAAGTCTACCGCACCAAACCGAGGACATTGGAAGAACTGGAGGACCGAATTCGGGAAGTCATGTCCTCCATCCCGCCGGAGTTCCTGCTAAAGTCAGTGGACGCCATTCCTGGGCGGCTCCAGAAGCTGGTGGAAAGAGTTGGAGCCCACATTGAATTTTAGAGAAAACCTACCATGTATGCCTACCTTTTCATATTATTTCTTCTGAAATAAATGGATAATATACATATTTTTTTACCAATCCAAAATAGGGAGCTACTTTCCGCCCACCCTGTATGTAATGCGCCTCGGTGATGTCGTGGTTAGGGTGGCCTAGTGGTTAAGACGCTGGGCTGCTGGTGGGGAATGGTTCGGATTCCACGTTAAACTGTAGGTCTAAGGTGGAGTGAAAAGCTTGACCTTCGTCAGAATGAACAATTCGGGCGGAAGCTAACCAAAGGTTATCAAAGGTTAAGAGAGAGAGAGAGAGAGAGAGAGAGAGAGTTGACAAACTTAAATAGACACTACGATGATTGTCGTTAAGACCAAACAAATGGCAAAGTTCATCACTGGAATCATTATCATTATTAACGTGTGTCAGCTTTACATAATGGAAAAGGAAAGCACGCGATTCTACTGTAAATATATTAATTCAATACATCTGTTATTATTTATTAAATTTTAATATTAAATCAAAAACTAATTAACTAACAAAAATCAACTTAAGATCCCAGTAAAGCCTAAAATTTAAGGGCCAAATTAAATAAAAAAAAATAAATGGAAAATTAATAAAAAAAAACTATGGAAAAGTAGACTGTATCTATTTATCATCCCTCTGTATATGTGGATGTTGGGGGTGGGGGGATGAATTTCTCACTTCTGTTATAAACATTTTCGTATTTAAAAACTCAAGACGATCGCGTCTGTGCTTCTCCTGTTCAATTTTCTCCTTTTAATAAACGCACTATAATGACCTAAAGTGACTTTTCTTTATAGTGAACTTTTCATATATCTAAAATTAATACAATTTTGCTTGGGAGAGCGACTCGCGAAAGCTTTTAAAGTTATTCAATTGCTTGTGTAGTTTTCTCAACAGAATGGTTTCGTTTCTTAGGGAAAATATGTAGGATTAAATCACGTCAGTCTTCCCCTGCATTTTCTTTTTTTTCTTCTATTTCTTCATAATATAATATATATATATATATATATATATATATATATATATATATATATATATATATATATATATATTACACACTTTCGAGTATATTTCAACTCTTCTTCAGGGAGTTTTCCCTGAAGAGGAGTTGAAACATGTTCGAAAGTACTCGGATTGGATGTTTAATTATTCATTATTATATACAGGGTAGGCCATAAGTCGCTTTACCGAAGTGAGTTTCGTTATAATACGAAGGTAGAGCGACTTATGGTCCACACTGTATATTATATATGGCAAAGACCAAATTAAAATATTGTAATAGGAAGAAAAACAACCCACCATCAAAACTCCTTAGTTATCAGGCCGGGTCGTTTTTGCTTGAAAAATTTTTGGGGAAGTTTAATTTACCCTGTATTACGAAAGTTTGTGTACCTACATAGGAAGTATCATGACAAAGTTTCAAGCTTTTATATAAATATTTTGAGGTTCCACAAGTCACTTAAAGTTTTGGTGATTTTTTCCGATACTCCGTATAGTAAACTACAGCTCTTTGCAGAACTTGCCATGATAGTTTACAAGGCAATTCATCCAGAATTCACCACGACGAGGTGGTTGTAGGTCGAATTTCACACCATGCCCAGCCCAACCTCCCTTCCATTAGTTTTTACATGTAGTTTATTGATATTTGTATTCGCATTTTGACTCAAATGTAGGCATGTTTGATCTTGAAGCAATTCTTGCCTTTATAAAACCATTTCTATTTTCCTGGCCACAGAGAGAAGCTGATGCTTCTGTTACAAGTTTGACATGTTTCCACAGCTTGTGAATGACATAGGTACTTTTCAATAGAGGGTTAGTTTCATCACCCCTTACGATAAGCTCTAACTGGGTGTTTGTCAAGCTTTTTGTCAGAGGTGGTTCATGTCTTGGGTAGTCTCCAAATCGAATTAAATCTGTGTAGTCTCTTGCCAAAAAATTAATTTTAGGCCGTCTAAATTCTCTAATGCCCGAGGACACACTTTCCCTGGCTAAGAGAATGCGCCGGAAAGCTAACTCTCTCATCACTTGCCTTTCATCAAATAACATCGAGACCAATAAAGTTTCTGGGTGAGCAAAATATGCCCCTCTTTCAATAATAGGTTCAATGACTGCCTTAAGCTCATCAGATAGGTATCTTGAACTAGATATCATAAACCAGAAGTGCCTTGGTCCCTGATAATAATAAGGATTTCGCTTTATATTAAACCACGTTGGGGCATAAACGCGAACAATGAATTCGATCAGAGTTTTCAAGATTTCTGACGGCTTTTTGGTCGCAACATAAAGTCTAACTATCCTGTTGGCTGTCGTAAGCCATCTGGCATGGTTCAAAGAACATGGGTTGCGGTTTTCAAGGTTTTGGGAACATTGGCCTTCTATGACTGCATTACAAATTTCCATGAGATACTTTTCATCTTGGCTTAGATCGAGATCCCCCGGAATAGAAGGCATATTACTTGATTTGATTGCTTCAAACTTGACAACTGGCATCTTTTCGCACGCAGTAAGACTTTTGCCAACATTTCCAGCAAGGGCTTTTGGTCCTTTGGTTTTACCATCCAAATAATTAAACAAATGGCGGAGAGGTAGCTCATTGGTATGCAGCAAACACACGAACCAATGAAAAGGAGTATTGTAGTGTACCTCTATTTGCCTGATAACTCCATTATGTATGCCAGTGTTTACATTGGTTCCATCACATCCAATGACCTTCAGATTGTCTACCTTAATATTGTTACTGTTAAGAAACTTATCACCCTTAGAAATGTTAGTTGAATTTCCAGTCACAGGAGTGAAGTCCCAAGATATTTTGATTCTGGTTCAGCTATAAGCGTGATGTGTTCCTCAGTAAATGTTGTACTGTAGTACCTCCCATCCTTACAGATATTTGCTTTAGTTAAGTCCTTTCTTCCATCAAAATACAATGTTTCTATACTTTCTTCACTTGATTTACTCAACTCCTCTCTGATCTTCTTTCTCTGCCGTCTCACCTTATTCTTATCCACAACATTGTGATAATCTTCAGAGGTAATGAGACCAAAATCTTCCAGAACAGCAGAGGCAACGGCTGCACCAGCTCTGTCTGATATTCCGAATCGGTCGCAAGTTTTTGCTAATGAAGGCAATTTGCGAGTGAGCTTATGTGCTTCACCTGATTTCTTTATACCTTCCTCAATGTGATCATCATCATCACGCTCTCTATCTGTATCTGTTGATGTGTCAGAATCGGGAATTGTATGAAAGTTATCCCAGTCCATTGGCTCTTCCCTGGAAGTGGATGGGTTATTGATATCTCCATCTTCAATGTTTTTAGAAAATCGTGCTCTTTCTTGTTCTTTACGCTCAGATCTTATTTGCAGTTTCTTGGTTGTCTGTAAATCAATACTGCCTATTGCCATTTTTCGTGTACCTCTTTGGTCAATTAGGAAAGAACGTTCCATGGCAGGAACTTTTAGCTCTTTTTTACAAGTGCAAGAAAATAGATCATGGCATTTGCGGGCAGCAATATCAAAAAGCCTTTGATTTTTGGATTTGAACGCGGTCAGTTTAGATTCAAAATCTTTCCTTTTTCTACCAGTCTTCATCATATTTTTAGATTTTTCATGACAATCCTTTACTCTGGCTAATATTTGCTGTTCTAATATTGTTGAAATTGATGCACTTTTCCAGATCTCTTTTACCTTTGATGCAACTATTCTTGCCACATCATTAGCATTTGGCTCTTTTTTCCCCTCACTAGCTATAAGTAAGAGATATCTTGTTTATAAATATTCTTTTAAAACGTCTTCATATAGGGGAAGTTGATTTCCACTGAGCTCAGCTTTCCCAAAAAGGGAAACAGCTGGACTCATGATTTTTTCAACAGTTGCTTTCACTTTTACGGTCTCTGCCATTTCGGATAATTTGGGAAAGTCACTCTGTTAGTGTAACAACGCGTATTTAACTATTCAAATAATCAATTCTGAAAAGAAAAATTGTATATATAAATTATATATATTCTGGACGAAACACAGTCAAGAAAAAACTTAATAGCAACAAGAATACAAAAAATGCAAGAAAATCTTAATAAAAAATCATAATTGCCAAATAATTAATAAAGTTTACATATTTAAATAAAGTTTTAAAAGTTTTAAAGTTTTCTGTAATGTTTTACGTTTTACTTGCAATCTTCAGAGGACTTGCGGAACATCTAAAACTTGATCAATTTAGTTTTTTTAATCATTGTTGAGCATTTGTAGTGCATCTACAAATTTCTTGGACACAGGCATGTGGAAATTCACAAAGTGGAAATTCACAAATTTAATTTTTCGACCCGGCCTATTAGTTATACGAAATAAACGTTGGCTATAGTTACAAGAACTTTGGCTAATATATCACCAACTATACTTTAGTTACTTATGATAAATATTAGAGATAATGACGAAATGGTAGATTCTTTTGAAAAAAAAAGTTTACTAATTTTTTTTTTATAATAAATACTATAAAAAATTTGTTCTTTAATTTAGATGCGACTCGTCTAAACAAAAGGAGATTGTAGACACCAATCGACCAGGGAAGTACTCCGGGGTGAATGTTAGGCAGGAGACAGGGAATGCTGAAATTCCCGTTTCTCCTGTTACTGTCCTCCTTAGCTGGGTTTTTTCCGCGTCTTCTCTACCCTGTGAGCAGTCCAGCATGCTCTTAAACACACACTTCTCCCTTTATTCCTCACTACACATACATGCATCTTACACACTACACAACCTTTTCAAAATTTCCATTAAAAAAAAAAAAAAAAATGCCATCATTGAGCCTTGAAGACCTTGTTTTTGGCTCTCTCCGTCTTCTGTGGAGGGGTCACTTTTGCGGGCGCTCGCCCTTAGCCCCTTCCCTCCCACATAAAAGAAAACTTTTTTCTTTTTAGTGCAGTAAGCAGAAAAACAAAACAAAAAAGAACGTTCATAAGGCATATATAAAACGTTTTGAAACGTTTCATAAATGGTAATTGTTTCAAGGAGTGCAAAGAGGGAAGGAAGCCCCTTTGTTTAAACATCTGATGAAGGCTCGTTCTATTCGTTTCTATTCAATCTACAAAATTTTTAGTAACGTTTTGGTTCATATTGTGTCATATCTCCGATGAGAACTTCCTTCACCTGCCGTACATTGGACAATTGTGGGCGGTATGACCTCAATTTCGGATCGAAATACTCCTACAGGTGCCCAATAGGATTCATGCCATGCAGGAATCTGGGGTATAACCAGGAAAGAAGCTTTATACCTTGTCTTCTCAATTTCATTGCGTTTTCATAGCAGACGCGTGATACGAGGCTCTTCTTGGAGAATGTACTGATCACAATTAAGTATGTCTTCTTCCATAGTGTATGTTTTGTGCTTCATGGGTGGGTTGTTTACCCTCCTTCATGAAAGGAAAGATCACTGGACGGAGGGGACCTGCAGCTTTACATGGGTTCCGGAAGATCTACGGATCACTACATTATCTGAAAGCGGAGGATGGCCACGCATCCAACTAGTCCTCAGATCCCACATCTCTTAACGTACGTGATCTAACGAGCAGTGGTGTTGCGATGTGGTCGCGAAGTAATCCTTCCTGGCACAGTCAAGCCGACGGTTCTTTATGATTTACATCCACTCAACATCCATATTCAACACCAGATTCGATGTGATGCTATTCGAATTTATCGAGGAACAAGACGTGTCTCCAAAAGTCAAGGGTCTTACTCACCACCACCATAAAATTTCTTAGTGGTTCCGGAACGTCTGTTTACCGGAGGGAAATTTAAAATATTGCCATCGGCACATATTTGTGAAGCCAAACAGCTCGAAGATATTTTATGAAGCATCTTAAAAATCTTTTTAAAAGAAAAAGTAAAATTAGGGTTATTGCGGAGCTTTATCAATAATTAGCCTAAAGGTGATGCATGCTGAGATATCAATTACAAAAAGTACGCAAAAAGAATGATTCAGCTTCACTTACTTTTAGATAATTTTGGAGGGTTCGAACGACAGTTCAGGATCGATCTGCGGTCGACCCCTCTGCAGCATCCCACCTCATTTGTGGAATTTGGTGGAGGAGAGAATTGGTTTCCGTTCTCCTTTGCCCTCGTAGCCAGCCACGCGAGGCTGGTCAGGGACTTTGCACAACAATCTGTCCAGCTGGAGGTTTCTCAGTTCTTTGTGCAAGATATTAAAAGGTTTCGGGCCTTGTATTCTGACGGTATTTTCTTTCCTTGTTTACATGGATATGTGTGTGTATATATATATATGTATATATATATATATATATATTATATATATATTATATATATATATATAATATATATATATATATATATATATATATATATATATATATGTATACACGACGAAAACCAACCCTATACTCCAATTTAAACCTGCAGTTTGAAGGTACAGATAAAGAATACAATACTCTCTCGCCCTGTTGAAAGCGTATAGAGTAAAGCATTGGTAGTCGAGCAGCGTCTGATAATAAAGGAAATATTGAATTCTGCGCCTCTCGCCTTGGTTTCTATGCCAGGCGAACCCAAGAAAGAGGAGGAAGGGAAGAAATAGGCACGAAATCTCTAAATTTATATTGCTTATTTGGCTTTTTCATTGAAAAGAGCACCCCCTCCCCCATCCACCTTAGATATGGAACGCAGCCTTGGAGAAGAGTTTTATATAGCATTCACATATACTATTGGTTTATAGGCCTTTACATTTATTTATTAGTTCATTTCACGATCCGTTGTCGAGAGAGGCGTCCACACACACACACACACACACACACACACACACACATATATATATATATATATTTGATATCGGGAATTCTAAAAAATAAAACTGGGTTTGCTTCGGACATGCCGATAACTGAGGTAATGTAGCTTGTACGTATAATAAAATAAATAATTATTTGTTGGTAGGCAAATAAATGAGACTCTCTCTCTCTCTCTCTCTCTCTCTCTCTCTCTCTCTCTCTCTCTCTCTCTCTCTCTCTCTTTCTTTCTCTCGCTCGCTCGCTCCCACTTTCCTATAATGATATATATATACAGATATGTACATACATCCAATTTTATCTTGCAAACTTGAATAAATGGAGAGTTTGCAAGACGTAATAAAATCGGCAAAGAATCAAGATGTGTTTTCTTGATTTTATGAACGTCTTCTCTAACTTTATTTCATCCATGAAGTAAAATTAAACTCTATTTGTTACGAAACAGGAACGTAAAGACAAATACTGGCTACAGATCTCTTGATTCGGTCGGGAATAGAATGGGCAGACTGGTAAAAAGAAAAAAAGAAGCACCCTCGTATATCATTATACGAACGTGTATATATATGTATATATATATATATATATTCGGCAACCGTTTGACTATATGAGAAAGATCGTTGTTAATATATCCATATTCTTTCGTCTATAGTAGTGCAAAAATTGAGACTGGTTTTGATCAAGTTTTTTGAGATATAAGAGCCAAAATTTCAACGTTTTTATCTAATTATGAATTGTTTTAGTCCATAAACCACGTTTCATCCAATACTAAACTGTATACTTTTTATGAAAGTTAGATTATATCATCCAGACTATTTTATCATTATGATTGTAAGCCGTTTTAGAGCAATGGCCCCAATTATGTTTTATTAATAGTCTCACGGATATGTCCAAATTGGAAAACGTGACATAAGATGCCCGATTATGATTATGCTTCACACACACACACACACACACACGCACACACACACACACACACACACACACACACACACACACACTGTAGCGTTTCCTTTTTAATACGTCAATTTCTGTTAATGTTTTACTTGTTTACGGATATTCTCTATACGAAATAACGTCATCCCTACTCTTAGCAACGTGGTCCAAGACATAATGAATACACAGTCGCTTTTCCTAAAACCGTTTATTAATTTTGGTTTTGAAATTTACGGGTAGGGCTTTTAAAAATTTACTGTTAATTTAAGCTACGAGAGAGAGAGAGAGAGAGGGAGAGAGAGAGAGAGAGAGAGAGAGAGAGAGAGGACAAATCAGGAATGTACTTACGTGACTGTATGAAAATAAAAACCCACTCTAATAGACAGAGTTATTTCCACAACAGTTTCGATGCCCACTGGCATCCTCCTAGGGTGGATACAAAGGAGGATGCCGAGGAAGATACCAGTGGGCATCGAAACTGTTGTGGAAATAAACTCTGTCTATTAGAGTGGGTTTTTATTTTCATATTTTGACCTTGACGTAGGGAAAAAAGTGAAGTTTTTTGCATTTACTTACGTGACTGTTGCTGAGTTATCCGGTCTTTAATTTATATAATTTTGGAATGAAGTCTAACACATTTTGTGCCTATCACAAAAGGAAAGAATCTGGTTGTTGGTATCAAAATATCCACACACCCCGAAAAAGGCACTCAATCCAACCTGTTATACATTCGCTTATTGGTTAAAAGGTCATACTGTAAGCTTTTACACGATTGGTTACCTTTTGAAACGCCCAAAACTCTCTCTCTCTCTCTCTCTCTCTCTCTCTCTCTCTCTCTCTCTCTCTCTCTCTCTCTCTCTCTCTCTCTCTCTCTTTCGTCTTTATTTCGAAATAAATATAATCTTTATAGGCAATGATCAATTTTATAACCCTTCAATCAATAATGAAATCAATTAACAAATCATTAAAATAATCATATTAAATTCCGTATACGACAACACACAAAAGAAAACATCACCTTAATTTCGTGTTAGTCCATCATCTGTTCTAAAGGAAGTTCGAATACTCCGTGACATGGATAGCAAGATGCTGATGGGCAGACGAGTCTATTTAATTTTCTGTACCTCTGAATCCTGTACGTTCTATCAACCATAAAATTGAGAATATGAATGAGCTTAAATGTATTCTGCAAAAATGAAGTATTTGAAAGGGACAACGTTAGTGAATCAAAAGTAGACGAAATTAGATCAAGTGGTTGTGACAAAGAGGGTCCTCTGAAATTTTGAAAGAAGACACAAAATACACCTTTAGGAATTAAAGAACCTTTTCACATTTTTTCGATGTACCTACATTGTACTAAACGTACCTTTTTAAATACCGTACATTCAGAGTACATTTAGGCTCACTTATGCTCTTATTTTAAAAAAAAAGATAACGCGAGAAGGATTTAGAATGTAATCATTTGCAGTCAATATTAAACTAGAAAAATTTGCAATATTCTGAAAAATGGTTAATTCATTACCAGAATAGTAAGTTTTTCTATGATTTTCATATATATATATATATATATATATATATATATATATATATATATATATATATATATATATATATTATATATATATATATATATATATGCAGACAATAACCTTTTCTTTTAATAAATATATAAATTTTACCAGAGACACTTCATTACATACAAAAACTATCTTAGTCAAAATATTTTTCAAAAAAACACGCTCTTAAATGCAATTGATATTCTTTTTTATTTCATGACTTTCAAACCAATACAAAATGCTGCAGTTTGTCTAAGCGTAATATCAAAAGTTACTACTACTACTACTACTACACTATTAATAATAATAATTAAGCTTGAATGTAGGTGCAGCAAGAGGTTCAAATAAAGGTGTACTGGTGTACTGGTGAAGCACTTGTTTGACATGACAGTTCACTGTCAGAAGTGAAAGCAGCCGAGATGAATACCTTAAAAAGTATGATTAATGTGAAACGGATTGACAGTATGTGAAATGAGGATGTTTGGGAAAAGTGTGGAGTAAAAAATCACTGGAGATGAGGATAGGGGAGAGTATGTCATGCTCATATGATGATACAGAAAGAAAGAATGATAGAATCGTGGAAATGGTGTACATTAGTAAGAAGTAAAGGAAGATCACGTAAAAGATGGTAGGATCTAATGAGTACATGTGTGAATATACTGTAGATGGAGTTGATATAATGTTGCACAGGATTAATGAGAAACAGAGAAGAGCAAACTCGGTTTATGATGTGTGTAAATGGAGACCTGGGTCTCAACTGACCTACCATTATAGGGGTATATCCTTAGCCTTGACATGAACGGTAACACTGAATCCCCTAAGGTTGGGATGGTACTTTATTTCTGGTGTTGATCCTTTTTTAACTTTATGCATGTGTATAACTGTTTGAGCGCTTCCAGGACCGAAGTCAGGCATCGTGCGTACCCCATGAAAAATTGGAAATACGTTCGTAAATAATATATATGTTACGTAATGTGGATAGTTGCCTAATGTGATATGCAAAATACTGCCTAATGTTGATATTAGAAATTTCCCCATTACGCGTAACATATGTTACTTAACCGATCCTAACCTAACCTAATCCTAGCCTAACCTTAACCTATCCTAACCTAACCTTAACCTACCCTAACCTATCCTAACCTAACATTAAGTTAGGTTAGGATATTTCTTATATCAACATTAGGCAACTATCCCCATTACGCGCAACATATGCAGTGTAATAATAATAATAATAATAATAATAATAATAATAATAATAATAATTTATTAACATATATATATATAAATACAAGTAAATTTCACTTTTAATTTCATCGAATTGACATTAAACCATATTTTTTATCTCTTGAATAGAAAGGGATCATCGCATTACTTAGGTTTTTCCTCCCTCCTTCTACGAGGGTCGGTACGGAAGTAAATCTCTTATTATTCATTTTATATTTACTTTATTTATATATTTATTTACTATATTTACTTTATATTTGCCAGGTATGCACGCATATTACCTGTAATTTTCATTGTAAATGAAATTATATTTAGTGAAAAATAAAATAAGAGGTATTACTTTTGCACAGCCTCTCGTAATCTCGTCAATCAGGATGAAAAAGATGGTTTCTTTGACGCTGTAATATTTAAGGGTTAACAGTGATGATATAATTAAACACGAACAAAATTGCCACCCAGTAAACAATGATATTCAACGTAAAGCTTTATCATTTTTATTTCTTCACTAATTCATAGTCAAAGAACTCGTAAAAATGAAGCATAAGTAATGGAATGATCTCTGTGTATTCAGGTAAAGAAATAAAGCATTATGCATTAATGCTTATTGGATGATATTAATAACGGATTTTGCCTTTACAAATGTTAATAATAAACATTATTATTATTATTATTATTATTATTATTATTATTATTAAATTTAACCCCTATAAAGCGCAGTCACTGAAGCCAACTCCTGGGAATTACCTTTGATGTAAATATGTTATTGAAAGATCACATTGAAGAACCGCGCAATACGAATACGAATGGATGCGAAGTGTTTCCATCACCCACAGTTTTTGGACAAATTGAATTTGAATTTTGTTTCAAAAACAGGAATATGTTGGTATACTTGGCAGCATTAGAACTACACTTTTCGGGAAGTAGGGGCCTACTGGGGCCGAAGATGGAACTGTGGCACTGAAAATGGCTAAAATAGCAGTTGATGAATTGCACTATTATTTTCGAAATCAGCACTACAAGGTCAGTAAGGAACACCCAACACTACCAGAGGAACAGAATTTTTGTTGAACAAAGTTACAAGATCTATACACTATACTGTGGTATACTCCCATCTGCAGTACAGTATTTGCGCATAAAGAAGTGCACGACAATATTTACTTCAGCTACTGACTCTTATATCTATCCTAACCTCAATAATATTGTCCCAGAAATCATCCAGGACAAGATATTAGCATCCCAAATTCATCGCTATTTCGACACGAGAAAGTCAACCACATACACCAGAAAACCAAATTATACTCTAGATTGTGCAACTACAGGGCGCCTCAGAAGTCGCGCATCACAAATTCAGGTCATCCGCACCTATAAATATGGTACGCGACTCCTGAGACACCCTGTAGCTCTTTACGATTCACTAGACCCAACCTGTAGAACAAACTCGATCAAGAGACTAAAGAATCTCACACATTAAGAAGTTTCCCTAAAAAAACAATGAAAAATAAATTCACCAAATCATATAAACCATTATATCTCTATTCCCCACCCACTTTCTTTCCCTCTCCCCCCCATGTCCCCACCTCTTGCTCTCAAAACAGCACTTATAATTAAACTAAATTAATTTTATTCGTGTATAAGCACATATCTTTGAACAAAATTCAAAGCTTTCACTGTTTACACATAGACTTTATATACCTAGAATAAAATGTTCAAAATTTTATTAATATCTCACGTAGCAGCACTCCATGCTAACAGCCATCGTATTTGCATTTAATTTTACACCTTTTATCTCCCTTTTAACTTGCTATAAATAAGCTGTATGCTGTGCAGTATCTAAAATTATTTGTCAAATAACCTCAATCTGCCCGTAAATCATAACATTTGCTCGCGAATGGCAGTTCTCTGGTATATAATGCATATGAAATTATTTAATGATCCAATTTTATACATTTGTTTGTTTATTCATTTCATACTCCTTTCACATGACGCGTATAACTATAATAATAAATAAATAAAGATAAATTATTATTATTATTATTATTATTATTATTATTAACTTTTCAAATATGGAGGTTGCGCATGCGCAAACTACAGCACTCTTAAGTGGTTTGTAACTCAAGAAAAAAGCGAATAAAAGCGTTTGAAAGAATACCGTTTTGACTAAGTGAGCGTTTAAGTACAAAGAAGAAATTTTTTGGAGTAAGAATTTTTTGTTGATCAAAAGAAAAATTTATATTTGAATATTTCAAGAATAAATTTTTTGAGATCAACTGAAAAAGATTAATTTTTCTTTGTGGTAAAAAGCATTTTTTTTAAAAAAAAAAGAGTTTGAAAGAGACTATGCTTAATTTAAAAAGGTTAATTAAACTTAAATTATGTTTACTCTGAATTAGTCATGTCCAAATTTAAATACCTAACTGAATTTCCTGACATTTTAATTTCCTATAAGTTTTTTATTTAATTCTTTACTTTAGCTATAAGACATTCAATTGTACATATTATACATACAGAAATATATACATCGAAACTCTTTACCCCTACCGGATTCGAAACGCTCTCCCTGTACGCAACGTACAAAGTATTCTCTCGCTACGCCAATCAGAGTTGTGGATGTGTATGACAAGTTTGTTTTTTACAATTTTTCTTAAAATTACATTTTTATTAAATAAAATTTAAGGGATAAAAAATTTGATACATCATATATCAAATAAAAATTTTAAATATAAACTTTTTAAATGAATATGTGAAATTTTTCATCCCCTTAAATTTTATTGAATAAAAATGTAAGTTTAGGAAAAATTGTAAAAAACAAACTTGTCATACACATCCACAACTCTGATTGACGTAGCGAGAAGAATACTTTGTACGTTGCGTACAAACTAAAACAACTAATATCAAATAATGGAATTAATTTAAAACTTTTAATCAAAGAAATATTTTACTATTAAAATAATGTCTAATTTTTGCTTTAAGAATAGTACTTTTTAGGAGGAAGAAATTGGTTTTATTCCAGAATTGAATTTTACCAAATAAACTAAAGAATTATGATTCTATACAGTAATTAATGAAGCTTCTCTGATGAAGTTTATATATTTATTAGATTTAAAAATATCATTGTTTGTTGATTGATGAAATTATAAACAAAATTGATTTTCCAAACTGGTTTTCCCTCTTTCTATATACTGTGGGTATGATCAGTTTACCCAGATAAAACTGTCTTCTATTTTGTAGTAAAGGAACAAAAAAAAATCGTTTTGTTTGACGTAACAAAAGTAATTTCTAGTATGATAGGAAAGATGTATTAGGGTTATCCGTCCGTCAAATGGAAGAAAGAGAAAAACCTTCTTTCCTTATGAGAACCACCGATGATGCATTAGATGAACTCGAGCGAATAATAAAGGATTTATGGCGGGGAACGGGATAAGCGATTTGGCTTTTTTATGCCAGAATAGAATCTGGGATCGATGATTATCGACCTATGAAATGGAAAACACCCTTTTAGTATAAAACACAGAGAAGAAGAATTCGCCAAAAAGGGGAACGACTGATAACCATAAATGGAAACGAAAAACCTTATTCATTTTTCGAAGTTGCGAAGGTAAAATGAAGAAAAGTCATAATACAACCCCTTGAAATTCTCTTAGGCACACCATTAACTTATATTTTATATCTTAAGTGGTTCACAGTTTGATGTATGTTTGTGTATAATGCAGAAAGATTCTAGTAAGATCAGAGAATAGAAGATTCTTGTACTTTACGATCCAGTTCTTCTGGAATTCACGATATATGTAATTTGTATTACTATTAAAAAAAGAATCAAGGTTTTTTAACTGCAGAAATTTTAAGTGTGTAATTTTTAAGACTCGAAGGTTTTTAGAGTTAGGTCATCTTCTTTTGTACGTTATTTCTGTGTGTGTGTGTGTGTGTGTGTGTGTGTATATATATATATATATATATATACAGAGCTCTGCTGGAATAAAATGAACATCCAGAAGAGCTACAGCAACAATCGGTTTTTATTTGCAAGGCCTGTGTTTAGTTACGTAGAGAGAATGTGCGCAATAAAGCAATTTATAGATCATGAAAGATGGTCCCTATACTGTTACAGCTGGTGCTTGGGATATATCACAATTTACTCGTAGTTATGTGATTGGACAATCAAGCTGCGGTCAAAGTGAGAGGCAGATATAACTCAAGATTTACAGCTTGCAAACGGCGCAGTTCGTTGCATCATTGTGATTTTCCGTCAGACAAATATAGGAGGAGCTAAGTATCGACCGTGAGGGTTAGAGTGGTTAGAGGACTAACATAAAACCCTCTTGCTTGCCAGTTGAAGTCCAGTCTACGGACAAATTTTGTACAGATATCGTAAATGATGTTAGTGTGCCACGAGAAACAGCTTATAACGCTATTTACACAAATTAAACTATAATGGTTTCTGACTCGGTGAAGTTCCTTCTGGTTACGGTCGCCAATGTGGATACAAAATGAATGTAAAGAAGCGTTTCAGTTGGATGCTCTCACCCCACAGTTTAGTAAGGTGATTTTAGTGTAATGGTAAGGAAAACGATTTGGGATACTAGAAGAACTGACCTGCAGAGTATTCATCGAGGAAGGAGGTCTTAATTTGACGAAATGCAATACAAATACTTGAGAATCATCTCTCCCGACACTCTAAAAACTGTCCGCTGTGTGTACCTTATATCCGGCGGAAAAAAAAGGCTAAACTTACTCTTTAAAATATAAAGTACTTCAAGGGTATATTTATATAATAGGTCGATAATATAATTAATAGATAGAGTAGCTGAAACGCTTATCTTCTTGACAAGTGGTGTCCTCTGGAACTAAATGAAAAATACAAAGAGTACACTTACAAGGATTAAAGAAACCTTCTCTGTGTACGCTCGGTGCACCTTTGGTCTACCGAGTGTACTCTCTACATACTACGTACCCACAGTACATTTAATCCTTTCTTACTGCTCGAATCTAAAGTATGGACAGCGGACAGTTTTTAGAGTATATTTTTATAACAGGTTATTTTACAGTTAAATACATATATTCTGCAAGAAACGAAAGAACTGTAACTAATTCTTCCCTTAGTCCAAACAAACCCTAACAGGAACTGGACTGGCCACGTTTACAGGGGCACCTTAATCGACAAGTGCGAAGACAAAAGGAAACCTCTCCTAAAGGAAACGTGAAATGAACTTCTCAAAATGTTAACCATGCCATGATATAGAACCTAATTGCCTCTATACTAGAACGTTTATTAGCACTTCGTGAGGCCCTTAGAAAAGCTATTCGCTGCAGTTTTTCTTATTCTGTTTACATCATTAGAATATGTTTATTTCATTCTCTCATGCGCGCGCGCACGCACACACACACACACACACACACACACACACCTACCCTCTCTCTCTCTCTCTCTCTCTCTCTCTCTCTCTCTCTCTCTCTCTCTCTCTCGTAGTTACCTTGGGAAACTAGGGTTACTAAGGTATTAAAGTATATGTTATATTAAAAAAATTACATAAACAAATTATATAAATTATATTAAAAAAATATCGCAATTATAAATGGATCTAGCCGACAATAAAATGCGTTTTTGCCACCTATACTACACATACATTTTAAACCTAACTCCATTTTCTTCCTATACACGATAAAAAACTTTATTAATAAATTAATGTAATGCAACATTATTAAAACATTATTACAACATTATTTATTACATGAAGGGTAGCGGAAATGTATTTATATACACATTAACATAAAGTGTTTCCCGACATTACTTAAAACTTTACACTTTACAGAGCGGAAGCCGGAAACAAAAGTCATACAGGAGGAGAACAACAAATAAAGTCGTATTATATCGGACGTTCCATTTACATCTGCGGCCGAAGTTTGCTTCCTTCTTTTGAAGTTGGTGCAATATTTGAGGGCTCCGTGCGTGCATCTAAAACTTCTCACATTTACCAACTTCCAAAAATTGATGTTAGATTTCCCGTACTTCTTCTTTTTCTATTTTTTCCAATCTTTTGTTTATGAAGCGACTGTAATATAAAAGTTACCTTCAAGACGCGAGGACTCGCGACTGAAGTTTTTTCTTAATAAAATCCCGTAATAGAAGTTTTTTAATAACGGCTGTTTATTTTTTTATGTTAATAATTTTGAATGGGGTGTTACTAAGTACGATTAAACTCCACCAATCTCCAAAAAAAAGTGTGTATATATAATTTAAGAAGAAAACGACCATATACATTATTTTGAATAAATGTGTACGATGACTCTCTCTCTCTTCTCTCTCTCTCTCTCTCTCTCTCTCTCTCTCTCTCTCTTAACATGACGCTGTTAAAGTGTGATTTGGCTCTTTAAATCTTGCCTAATTATTTAATCAAATTTTAAAATGGTAATTAAAGACAATTAACAAAAAACCATAAGGAAAAAACGTTTGTAGTTGGTGTTTTGGGGTTAGACTAAAAGTGTCTCATTTATATTCGGGTTTTGGCCCTAATGGTGCCAAAATCTAATATGGAAGAAATATATACGTATAAACGTAGAAAACTCCCCTTAAATTTATATTGCTTTTATCGGTCATTGTTCCCCTCGGAAGGAAGTTACAGCGAAGTTTACTTACGAAGTAAGTTTACTTTACTTAAAACAATTTTTTTACGCAATATGCTTTCATTAAAAGGGGATTATCAGGATAGGGGGATGGAGTTCCTCCTATCCGAGACTTTTATAATAAGAATATTCGCTGCGTTGGCACGATATAAAAAGACCCAGAGACGATTTAGTAGTACCAGTGATTAGACAGAGTGCCTCAGTCTTTGTTCGATGGGTTTTCTCCCATCCTTTATTGCTTTATTATCATTTATATATCTTTATCCGTCTCTCCCATGCAAGAATCTCATTAAAAAATGGGGTCCTTAGTTTTATTTTCTTTCTTGGAGTTTATAACCTTTGTTATCTCCCCCATATCTCTATTTCCTCTCCCACGTACGGAGGAAAATTTATAGATAACATATATATATATATATATATATAGGAGCTAGACTTATTTTATCAACATAAAAATTAATCCAAAAATCTATTAATTTATTTTAGTTTAACCCAATCTAACTTGAACTAATTTAATCTAACTCAATATAATGCACTAACTCCATCTAACCTAAACTGTCCTAAATTTATATAATATTAATAAATATTCTGTAGTTTATATCAGAGTGATTTAGGTTAGGTCAGGTTAGAATGTAAGTTAGGTTAGCTTATGTTGCATTAAATTAAACTAGGTTAAGATAATAGATTTTCGACCAAAATTTCCACCGATAAAATGAGGTTTTTATTTTAATGCATGATTTTTGCCTTTGTATCTCTCTCTCTCTCTCTCTCTCTCTCTCTCTCTCTCTCTCTCTCTCTCTCTCTCTCTCTCTCTCTCTCTCTTGTATATTAGAACATGTTTAAAGTGACTACCATCGGGATCAAATAAAAGTGTTCTCTTTTGGCAGATGGTCACTTTATATAAAATTTCGTATTTTTCCGAAGACAGCTAATAATAAACTGTGCGCCTTTTGTAAATTCCTGCTTCAGCTCTAGAAGGATTATTCTCGTCTATTAACAATAGACGAGAGATTGAGCTTGGTTTTAATGTATGAAATACCGGGTACAACAAATCGATGAATCGGTACAGAATTTAAATTTTAGGTACCGATTCATTCCCACCTAAACTAAAAAGTAAAGTACATTCTGCCCTATAGCAGTACATTATACAATGTAGCTATATACAGTTCTGGAAAAAAGTTCGCCTACAAAATAAACTTTTAAAAAGCATAAGAAAATACTAATTCGTAACGAGTGGATTTTGTTCTGGAAATTTTATTATTATCACCAAAAAGGATAAAATAGCTAAAGAAAAACAAAAATGTTACCAATTAATAATTTTTTGTGCCTTCTAGAAATTGTTCGTTTATGGGCGGACTTTTTGGAAATTGCGCAATCGGTTCAAAAGATTTTTTCGTGAAACTCCGCGTTTCTTACCAATAAATATTAGTAAGAAACAGAGTTCGAAGTCAGAACTCTTTGAACCCACTGTACTTCCCTTCTCTCTTTACATTTTTGCGTATATACTGTATGTTTATATATATATATATATATATATATATATATATATATATATATATACACACACAGGGTGCTTCAAAAAATGTTACCACTTATAGTTTTTTTTTATATATATATAAGTATTTGCGTGTTTATTTGCTTGTTTTTTGATAATAATGTGTTTTTAAGGGGACTGTGTGTGTAATTAATGAGCAAACCCCACTCATTGGAAATGGGTACAAGGTTTACATTAGACCAACGCAGATTTCTCTAATGTATACCTTGTAGCCATTTCCAGTGAATGAGGTTCACTCATGAATCATTCGCGCAATCCCTGAAAAAAACGACATTATTATTAAAAAACAAGCAAATAAACACGCAAATACTTACATAAACAAAAAAAAAACCGCAACAAACTATAAGTGGCAATCAATGACATATATAGCGCCATATAAGTGGTAACATTTTTGAAGCACCATGTGTGTGTGTGTGTGTGTATATATATATATATATATATATATATATATATATATATATATATATATAATATATGAAAAATTATTTCACGAAAGTGACACGTGAAAAGTATTTATGATGAATAAAACCACGAAGGAAAAAGAAACACAAAGGGGTGCTCAAGCGCTTTCGTCTAATGACATCCTCAGGAACACTGGAGTGAAAGGACAGATCAAGGCAATATATAGGTTACAAAAATAAACATACATACATACATATTCACATATATATACATATATATATATAGAGCAACAACCACAAGGAAAAGGTTGATTCTAGTGCATATATATATATATATATATATATATATATATACATATATATAGTAAGCATAGAAAAAATTGTGGGAGGAGCCAACATTTATATGGTCACAGAAGAATAAAGAAATAAAATAAATATAATATAAATTGAGAAAAATTAATTACAAAATAGTGCCTTAGTGATATATATGTCACAGCCTAAATAATCATAAAGAAATAAACAGGCAAATAAAAAAACCATAAAATATATATACATACATATATATATATATATAATTATATATAATATATATATATATATAAAAAGACACTTTTAGCACTTTGGCCGACCTTCAATATAAATTCAAATGGCTTGTTTATGGAACAGGTCACAAAAGAATAAAGAATAAAAATAAATATAAATATTGTAAGTGGAGTCTACCAATTCAAGCTCAAAGGGAAGTTTTACAATCAATTTAATAGATGCTGCCAAATTGATATATATGTCACACAAAATAAAGAAATAAACCAAAAAAAAAATAAAAAATTAATTATTAAAAAATAAAAAATATAATATAAATTGAAAGATAAATTTTAAGAGAGGCACACCAATTTATAAGGGAAAAATTACCACATATGCATATTATAGTCACAAACGAATAAAAAGTACAAGTAAATATAAATTGGAAAACAAAATGATGCCTAGATGATATATAAAGAACAATAAAATATATATACAACATATATACGGTATATATACGAAATATAAACGCAATTTTTTCTATGCTTACTATATATATGTATATATATATATATATTATATATGTATATATATGTGAATATGTATGTATGTATGTTTATTTTTGTAACCTATATATTGCCTTGATCTGTCCTTTCACTCCAGTGTTCCTGAGGATGTCATTAGACGAAAGCGCTTGAGCACCCCTTTGTGTTTCTTTTTTCCTTCGTGGTTTTATTCATCATATATATATATATATATATATATATATTGTATTATGGGGAAAACTCATTAGTTCTCTTTGTTCAGTATGATTTTAATTATTATTCTGGGTTCTTCCAAGAAAGCTTATTTACAATACAGCAGTTCAGAGTTTATTAGCCTTCATCCCCCATTTTATATAAGTCCTTTTAAACCTAAACTTATATAAGATCGTGATATAGGATGAGAGCAGAGAATTGAAAGAAAGATTTAGCTTAGAACTTAATTTCGGAGGAACTCGTTATGAGGAGAATACTACATTCTTGACTCGTTTGCTATTAATTCTTTTAATATACAGGGTGCCCATAAAGAAATGCATCATAGGAAAATAAGCTTTTTCGTTTACAAACATGTTTTGAGATTGGTGGGAATCATTTCGAACAAATACTGTAATTACCTTTATAAATAAGTGTTTTCCCTATGATGCGTGACTTTATGACACCCTGTAGACTCGTTATTCATTGACTTTCTCTCTATCAATTGCTTTAATATCGACTTGTCGTACTTTTGATTTAATGGCCATTCCTATACCTCTTTTGAAGATTACAACTCTAAGGATTAAGGAGAAAGTGTCTCTGCGGGAAGATGGAAACGATAATCCACTAGCCTGGAAAATAGCCTCAGAAATAAGAAACAACCTTTGATGATGGGCATAACTATCGTTAACAACCATCAACTCACGTGTACATCACCAACATTTAAATACATTTTTTATCAGTGGTGTTCAGTGGTGTTCAGTGGTTCTCGTTTTGCGTCCTTTATCGTTCTACGCCATTCCGTCCTCTTCTTTACCAATGACAAAAAGGCTTCTTGTAAACAGCGCAAAATATTAAGAAATTTTTGTTCACCCTGTTTACGCATTAAGAAGGAGTGGGTTCCGAACCTCTGTCAGTATCATTATGCAATAAAATTTTCCTACATCTTTTATCCTCTTTACAGAATTTTCATAATTGGGATTGTAGATCCCAACTATTAGTTACTATTAATTTCTCCAAACGATCTCTTATCAATAATTACGACAACCGAAATTTCGAACTCAAATCATATAAACAGAAATTTCTGTTGAATTTCCCCGCAATTAAGAGTTACATGCAATGGAAATAAATAGAAATAATTTTAGGAATAGATTTGTAATTCTGTATAGCTACCTAAAGAATTGAAAATTTATATGAATGCGTAAATTGAAATAACACCAATCTAATATAAATATATTATTATTATTATTATTAAAATATTTTAATATTAATTAGTCTTTCCTGAAAGAGTTTTGCATACTTTTTCGGCTTTATTATTTCTGCATTAAAATTATATGAATCTCGTTTGCTTTTTCACATTCAATAACTAAACACGCATTTCTATTGTTTGTTAAGTACTGTGGTTTACTCATTCTCATCCATCCATGACTAGATACTTATCAATGAGAGTTCTCTCTTTCACTACGAGTATCCGAATCAAGGACATATACAAGTTTTTAAACACATTTAATATGTAATTATTTTCTCCTACCGCGATGCACTGACGGGTTATTATCTTTAAAAGGACGTTTTAACTCATATTTCTTCAATCATTTATAATAGGTCAAAATATCATCCATTACACGAGTCGTATTTCAAAATTACTGACACCTTCAACTCTAGGCAATTAACGATTTATATATTTTAAAATAGTACATAAAAAAATATTCACCATCAACGATCATACTTCCGCATTCAACCTTTTGGTTCATAAAAATGTG
>JAJOZX010002491.1:167500-212500 GCA_023014485.1 Bathynomus jamesi
TGGACAGTTGAAATAGCAATTTCTCCTGTGTCAATGCTCATGAGTTCCTTTCGGTTGTCGAAGGGGTTTCTTGCCACAGCGTACGCCAAGATTTCAATGAATCTTTGAAATCTCTTTCAGTCGTGCCTGTCTTGTTTCTTTATGCTGCTCACTACCTTCATACGTTACATCTGTAACTTCCTACATCGCACGGTTTATTTTTGCACAGGCTGGTGTCGACAGTAGCCAAACTGATCTCTGTACTCAGTCATTCCTCGTCCGTGAGTTAGTCCCCCTGTTGTTTTTCAAACTCATAGAACTTGTTCTATAACCAGACCTGGTTGAGAGGTCCCAGCCCAAAATCTATTACTTCTGCGAACAACATGATAGCCTTCTCTAAACTTTGCGTAAACATTTGGATGTGTCCTTTTAGATTTAACATTTTTTGAAGATAGATGCGTGTTGACTTAGCATACGCAAATTCCAGACGCTGCGAAAAATGGTAGCATGCTATACTCTGCCAGTAAATGAAGAAGGAAGTTTCCTGTTCTTTCGGCTTTTATGAATGTGCATTGTGCATACTGTAGTATTTCGACCATTTTTATGTATTGGAACCACAGTTTTGCAATTCTCGAGGAATCTAAGATATGTTTGTAGTTCTCCGGTTTCTCAATTATCTTTTTGAAGAACTCCTCCTTTTCTACATCTTCCGAACTTATTTCTCCTGACATTGATTTATCAAGTAAATCTGAGATCTGTATTAAATCGAAGTTCAGCAAAATTGAAAACATCTTCTGACTGAGTGTATTCTTCATCATTGTCTAACTTAATAGGGCACTCGTATATTTCTGACATCATTATTGCATGAAGGGCACCTACAACTAGTAGATGACCACGAACGGCTCGAGATTTTGCTTTCCCACTTAGCATGTGGGGCACCGTGTTTTCAGCATAGACAGTTTCTAACATTGTCTGCAGTCCAAAAGAAGTCATGAGATGCCCAATAGATCCAAGGAAACTCATGGCAGTGTGAAGTCCACCAAGTCGCAACACTATTTCTTTCAAAAGGCTTGCACCGTCACAATGCATCATCCACACTTTCTTGGAGTTCAGTTCCGTTCCAGTACAGTGGCTGATCAATTGTTAGTACCGGTGACATGTTGTAGCGCTTTGCTTGCTCAGACACAAAATGCATGGTTGACAAAATGCACGATTCGTCGCTGAATTGCATATCGATCATCGGCATGAATATAACGGAAGCCTGTCCAGGGTGCTCTCCTTTATGCACCATTTGCATAAAGCCATTCCACAGTGGTCGTTCAGGTTTCAGCATCCAGGCACAATTCCATAAAATGTTGAGGCAACTTGTTGGATCATCGGCATGAAATTGATGCAAATCTTTGTATGTTAAGGCGCAAGAAGATTTTCTGCGCGAGCGAAATATGTGAGTTTCGATGCTGCAAATGTCCACGATCTCCTTTGATGTGACATCTATTCTTGGCACTAATTTCGTGGAAGCTACCTTGGGAGTAACTGTAACAATTATACCCATACCGTGGAATGTATTTAGACCATCGATTGTTCTAATATTGTGATCAACATTGTCACCAACATGTTGTATGAAAGATTCATTGTCAATTCCTTCAATTTCTGTCCCCTGATGATACGCCGCACTTCTTTCAAACTTCTGAACCTCTGAGTAGGAAGAGCAAAATCCGTGACTGTGTAAAGAGTCAATCAAAAACCTTGATCCAAATTGTCTATGCATTTGCACTCCCAAGCCAATCTGAAGTGGGGCAATTATTGCTTTTGGTCTGACTGCTTGCATTATTGCCTGCCCAATAGAGGCAATTCGTAGGTCACTGCTTTTGGCAACAAACATCTTTTCAAACAGTAATCGTAAAGATTTGGGAAGAAATTCTTTGCAACGGGCACGAGATTCTATGTCTTGGGTGGATGGATACGTTGTTGAAGAACTATCGCATTCTTTAATTTCACTTTTTAGCAGCTTTGCCGCAGTTTCAATAATGCGATTTTTTTCAGTTTCTACGTCATCTGATTTCTTGCTTTTATGGAAATTATAGAGAATATTCTTGGTTTTTGATCTGAATGTGACAACATTATGTTTCCCATTAATCTCCGTGACAACAATTTCATCTTTAAAATGCTCCATCAAACGACTTTTCAGCCATTTGGAAGTATATGCATGATTTGATGAATCTTTCAGATGATCCTGCATTATTGACAAAAGATCATTGATTGTGGTTTGTTCATCATCATTTTCTCGCAAATAATTCGCCACAAAAGCAAAGGCAGACTCTTGAGATTCATCATAAGGCCGACCCCTTTTTAAACTTTGACTCGTTTGTGTGTTACTATCGTATAGTTTTGGAATACCTTTTCCAATACGAAAGTTAGTTCTACATGCTTGATGATACACCGCATCTTCTGAATGTAAACCATTTACAAAAGCTATACGCCCTTTTACATCAACTGCCCAGCCATCCTTGCGCTGTTCGCAAACTTTTAGAATACTGATATCAAACTCACGATTCTTGCACATCACTTGAAAAGCTTTATTGTCCCGTTTATCTCTTTCGGTGATGCGATTTTTGCAGAACAAACAATCCAATTTGTAATTAAAGTCGTGATCAGATCTTAAACTAAGTTTAAATGCAGTGGCATCAGAAGATGTGGATGCTTTCTTTTTATTGTAAGATGCAATGTTCTTCTTATTAATATATGGATCTCTACATGATGTGTGTAGTTTGTCTCCAGCTGTGACAAAGATGTCATCGTCTCTTTCTCTGCTAGCATTGCAAACACCCAAGGCACCTTTTTCTGTTAGTGTCACATAAGAATCACGGTCATCTATGACTTCTTTACATATTGCACAGGTTTCGAAACGTTCAGAATCCATTTTGACCTGAAACAAAATAATAGAATTAATTAATTTTATTGCAAAATTGCAGTGTTAATTTTGTTTAAGAAACTGATTGGACCTGGAAGTAATTGCATTTTTAAGCGCCAAGTTTAGGATTCAGGCGTATTAAGAAACTCGGATCATATATGATTTCGCATAGAGACCATCCTGAAAATCCAAGATGGCCGCCATGGTGAGCCTATCGTCCACCTGACAATATCCTAAGCGCTATAATTATATTCCCTGACCCTGAAAATATATGTTTAGACACAAAAATTGTGAACCTACATATATTAGAAATGAAGATATAAGTAAATGCAGGTTTTTCACACGTCGGCCATCTTGAAAATTCATGATGGCCGCCATAATTGACAAACTAAGCATCAGACACTATTCTAATCCATTTTAATGGTTTCGTTGACCATTAAAACCTACAGAATGATATACAGGGTGGGGCACGGGAACCAAGTGTTTTTGGAATAATCAGGAAAATGATATTTATTTTTGTAAAGAAAATATATTGGTAGAACAACATTCGTAAGAACATAGCATTTCATGTCATAATAATCATGTACCGAAAATTATATCTGGCATATGATGTCCTTGGCCGTCGACGCATTGTTGAAGGCGTTTATGAAAATTGGCCTCCACTCTTCCCAGCAGGTCTCTGTTGATTTGGATGATTTGTTGACGGATCGCTTCCTTCAATGCATCTAATGTACGGGGCTTGTCCTCGTAGACACGTGACTTGAGGTACCCCCATAGAAAGAAGTCACATGTGGACAAGTCAGGGGACCGAGGGGGCCATGCAATGTCACCAAATCTCGAAATGAGATGGTTGGGAAACAGGGGGCGAAGAACAGCCATTGACGCTCTGGCGGTGTGTGGCGTGGCCCCATCTTGCTGAAACCACAAATGTCGACGAGCAATACGCCTTCTTCGTAACTCAGGGATGAAAAAGGTGTTCACCATCTCAATGTAACGCCCAGATGTTATGGTAACGGTAACCCCATTTTGTTCGAAGAAATAGGGACCGATGACGCCAAACTTTCCCACCGCGCACACAAACTGTAACCTTAGGGCTATGCAGCGGTTTTTCATGGAGTTGTCGCGGATTTTCAGCAGCCCAATACCGACAGTTTTGATTGTTGACGGCCCCATTAAGGTGGAAATGGGCTTCATCACTCATTACCACCATCATGTTTTCATTCTGCTCATAAAGTGCAAGCATTTCCTGTGCAAAATTCAGTCGTTGGGGGCAATCGTTTACATTCAATTCCTGCACCATCGCTAACTTGTATGGGTGAAAATGTAATTCTTCATGCAAAATCCGTCTAACAGTACGATTGCTGATTCCGAGTGCAGCTGAATGTCTCCGAGCAGAGCGGCCTGGGCTTTGCAACATCGCTTGTCTGACCCTTTCAACGTTCTCTGGAGTACGCACAGTGCGTTGCAGCCCCTTCGGTTTTGTTTTCATTATTGAGCCTCATGTTCGAAGATTGTTAACCCAACGTAAGATTGTGTCACGAGCGGGAACAGAGTCATTTCGATGAATGTTGAATCTGCGGCGAAACGCACGCTGAACTGCTGTCACTGACTCGCCACTCCTAACAAAATGATCATACGCGAACATGCGGTGTTCTAACGTCCACTGCTCCATGATGGCACCTGAAAGATAAAGGTGAGTGTTAGTTAAAGTTAAATGCTATGAACCCAGGAATGGAATGCTACCTACCGCACGCCCCTCCCATTCCTAATGGCCGATTACTAGCTATTCAAAAAACACTTGATTCCCGTGCCCCACCCTATATTACAATAAGAAATTGATTGAATGGTAAACATTTGGTGCCACTTTATTGTTATCGATGGTAGCGGCGGCCATCTTGGATTTACTGAAATTGGCCTGGCCCGTTTGTGGTAAGTTTTTAATATATCATTTATGTTGAGGTAAGGGTGCGAAAACAGTTAAAACCATTTCTGTTACAATTACTTCCAGGTCCAATCACAGATTGACTGGACTAATAACCAATAGTTTAACCAAGTCTCCTATATTTAGAATATAGTAAACCCACCCCCCCGAATTACGCGCTCTCCATTTAGGCGGTTTTGGATTAACGCGGTCCAGAAAATATTCAATTTTTTTATGTAAATAAACGCAACGATTGCGTTGCGTTTATTTATAAAAAAAAAAAAGAATATTTTTTGGACCGCGTTAATCCGAAACCGCGCAAATGGGGAGCGCGTAAATCGGGGGGGTTACTGTATATAAATATAATAATTACTACTATAATTGTACTAACCATGGTTACTATTCTCATAAAAAACTTAATAGAGCAACCAACCACAAAAGAATTGCATTAACTTTCGTATAGCTGGATTAATCATTTGGTAGGGCCATATCATTGTCAATGTCGTAACACCGCATCCCGTCGATTAGGCGAAGTTAAGCGATATTGGGTCTGATAACAGTTGGATGGGGGATCCTCCTCTGCGCCAGTTTATATAGCGACCAGTATTTCGAATCCCGCATAAAGCTGCACTGCAAACTTTGCCGAGTTAATTCAATTGATAACCGAGTTCATTGAACTCTAAAAGTGAGTATATATAAGAAACGCCCTAATCTATTTTAAATGCAACTCGTTTCCATTTATATGAAGACCATATCGAGTTAATTTTTGTCCTGTGAGTTTTAATGTTACTCTTTAAGTCAGTCAAGCTGACATTGACGATAAACTCGTAAGAGAGGTTTAAAAGTAAACTTTGCTCCTACCATATTCCAAATAATAGAGTTTATATATTATTCCACAAATGAGGCGGGATACTGTAGAGGAGTCGACCGCAGGTCGATCCTGAGCCGTCGTTGTAAACCTTTTTACTAAAGGTAAGGTTGGTATCTTTATAAATACATCTCCCTTCGGACTGTTCACTATTTCATCACCCCCACATCTCTTTTTTTCAAATCTGATGATTATCGTAACTCATCATATACAGGGTGTCCCATTATCCCCTTTACTTTCACCCTATTCTAGTAGAAAAATGTTTAGGGGTAAAGAAACTTGTGGCACACCCTGAAGTTTATTTAACCTATAAACATGCGAATCCTGTATTAAAGTTGAATCACCGATTAAAGAGTATAAATAAAGAACTTAAAGCGCCTTTTATTTTAATGGCAAATACAAGAAGTTTATTTAACCCTTTAACGACGAAATGTTTTATAAAGGTTACGAATGCATATAACTTATTTGAAACGTTACCAAATTGTACCAGTCGTCTATAAATGGTTAATTTACGAAATTTACGACGTCACTTTGGAAAAAGACCAAACACCAGATTCCACACCTACTACGTACGCCCACGCCCACGTGCGCCCACTTCAGTACGCCCACGCCCATGTGCGCCCACTTCAGTACGCCCACTTCCGCTGACATGCAGAAGGAATTTTAAAACATTATTACTAAAATCTAAAAATCTTTATTTATTTATTTAAGTAATGTACGGGGCTCCAATAAACCTTAGTCCCCCCCGCCCATGGCCTAAACCATTAGAGGTACAATAAAACTAAACATACCTTACAAAAGAGAATTTAATCCTACATTTAATGAGAAACAATTAAAACTTGGTGTTCCCGCCATTGACTTCCAAGACAGCCTGAATTCGCTTTGGATAGTTTGCCAAAAGTGACGTGAATAGATCTTGATCGTTACGCAAATTTGCTAAAACAGTTTCAATGTGTTGCGTCATTGTATCCTTCGAAAATCGATTTTCTGCAGGTTCTTCAAACAAGAGACATTCAACCTTGTCCTTTATAACTGATCCAATGTGTTCACAGACGTTCAGGTCAGGAGAATTTCCTGGCCATTCTTCATTTCCAAAGAAATCGATCTCATGGTTCCGCAACAACTGTTGAGTGGCTAATGCCTTAAAGTAGGGGGCCTTATCGTGCAGAAGTGTGACCTGATCGACATCCATAACATTGTTTGGGTTTCTTAGAAAAGGAATGACATGCTGGGATAGAATAATATCACGAAAATACTGTCCATCCCAACTCTGACCATTTGGCTTCAGCACCCACATGAGCTTCTTTGCAGTGACAAAACAAACACACCAACACAGTCTGGACTTTTTAATAATTCGTGATAATGTTCATTGTCATCGATTTCATCTGGTGTTGTGGCCCACACTCGATCATTTTGGTAGTTAGGCCGACGTGTTACGTAAACAAAAAATTCATCGGAGACAGCTAAATGCATGAAATCATCCACATCCCAATCTTCAAGATAATGGGCAAACCACATTCTGTCATCGATGTAAGTTGAGTTTTTCTTGGCTTTGGAAGTTCATGCCAAGGCTTTAAACATTGCCTATGACGGTACAGTCGAATAATCTCACCACTAACGATCTTTCCTCTCAACACTTCGATCTCTCTAGAAAGTTTAGCACAGCTGTTTTTCCGCTTACGCGTACCGTTTTCAATGATGTCCTTTGTTTCCTGAGAGAGTGGCAAATTTGGGCTCCCAGATTTGGTTGTATCCATTTCACATTCATCCAAAGTTTTATTCCAATTTCTTTTGACGAAGTCCTCACTTCTTCGCAACTTTTTGGCAACCCATGAACGTGTTATAAAGGTGGCTCCAGCATCACGAGCTTCCCGAAATGTTATTGCTCGTATGCGATCTATCACACGTTGCCTCTCCGAATCACCAATTAATTGAGAAGCCATTATATTATCACTTTATCAGCTAGAGTAATTTTAATACCTGCAATAAATAAAGAATTTTATATATTTTTATAATCACTAAAAACTATTTCGATATAAGTAAACATGTAAGCTGCAAATGGGGGGGCTAAGGTTTTTTGGAACCCCTTATATGGTGGATTATAGAGGGCTATTACGATGGCTTACTTCTACTGATGAGATGTTTGTAGTTCTCTTCTTCTCATGAGGTGTATATAGTTCTTTATAATTTACATATATATATATATATATATATATATATATATATATATATATATATATATATATATATATATATATATAGATTATATATATATATAGCATGGTGGTAAAATGACTTATGGGGCACCCTCTATAGTCAGACCAATTCCATTCCTATTAATATATCAGAGAACTCTCTATAGCCCATCTATAATAAGAAGAAAGTTAATATATCATGTTAATAGGATTGTCAAACTCTTAAAACATAGTTTATTTTCGTTTGATCCAAGACAGAAGGATTGTTATTCAAAGCTTATTATGGTACTTTATAAAAGGGTGATTCACTCGCTGGTTGGCCCAGAACATCGCTAATATGATATATCTGCTGAGACAGTGAGACAACCAGCGAGTGAATCGCCCTATATTAAGTTTAAGTTAAAAGTAACAATTTTTAT
Organism: Bathynomus jamesi; assembly: GCA_023014485.1. Taxonomy (NCBI): domain Eukaryota; kingdom Metazoa; phylum Arthropoda; class Malacostraca; order Isopoda; family Cirolanidae; genus Bathynomus; species Bathynomus jamesi. The sequence goes on from JAJOZX010002491.1 coordinate 175,794, forward strand.
AGACTAAGTCGGCTAGAGACCTATAATTCGTGATCGGTAACATTTTCAATATACGTTACGGATAGGTTAATAGTCCATTGTCCTAGGATAAAGGCTGGGTCCTTCACAATTAACATTAAAAAAATTCGTCATCCGGATGGTTCTGTAGATAACTAGTCTAAGCTATCGCCAGGGTAGGTACTGATATCCAATAATGAATATTTAGGTTTTATAACAACGTTCTTACCTTTCACATATGAAGTGCATAATACTTAGTTTGGATCAATGAAAGGAAGCCACCCCCAGCCTTCTTTAGTTAGCTTTATAAGGCTAACTAACGAAAATATCACGACCTGAACCATAACCATCGTTAGGTCAACTGTACGCCCTTGACGAGTGGTTAGGTTAGGTCGTTATATTTTCGTTAGTTAGCCTTATAAAGCTAACTAAAGAAGGCTGGGGGTGGCTTTCTTTCATTGATCCCTTATTTTAACAACAAATCCATGTAGCCTATAGCCTTTAACCCAGTGGTTCCCAACGTGGACGCCACCGCCCCCCCCCAGTGGGCATTTGAGAATCTTTGGGGGGGGCCCTAGGAAACTGTAAAATTGTTACTTTCTGTTAATAAATCACTTATCACTTATCCTATTATATTATTATCTTTATGAGAGGGTACCAGCAAACACTGATGGACATAAGGGGGCGTTGGCCTAAAAAAGGTTGGGGACCAGTGCTTTAACCCTTTCGCTGCGTAATTCGGATATATCCGAACAAAACCGTTCGGAAGTAGAATTACACAGCAAAAGGGTTAAGCAACGCTGTGTCAGAAAAACTTTCCAGAATGGAAAACAGCCGCGATCATATGAGGCCCTCCGAGAAAGAAGTAGCTAAGCGACAAAAGTAAAAAAGTCCCCCTACCAATTTGAAGGGGCCATAACTTTTGAACTTTCTGAAAATATTTTGTCGAAATATCTTCAAAAGTTTTTAAGTTATGGCACTTTCAAACTGGTAAAAAAAATTTTACTGCGTTTTCTGGCGTTTTTTACTTATGTCGCTTAGCCATTTCTTCCTTGGAGAGCCTCATATATTGGGAAAACTATCAGTTAAGACGAAAGAGTTTTCGTGTAGCGTTACATACTTTGTACAAAAAATTTTAAACTTCCGTTTAATATTCATTTAATATAAATTATGCATTTATTTTATTTTATACAGGAATATGCGAGTAAATTACAGGTATATATTACAGATAATGTACAAATGATGAACTAAAATATATGGATAGAGATAAAATACATTAGGGTAGACAACAGTATAAGGGTATGGACGATGATACTTGTATAAAAATTACCTTGTAAAATTTAATTTGATCCATCAGTCCACCATGTCTAAAAATTTTAATTTTTCACTTGAAGCGAATATGGAACGATTCTGGATTAACTTTTAATATCGATATAATTGGTTCAAAATCGGTCCAGAAAGGAAAGTTTTTCCAACCGATTCAGTGATGGACCATTCGTTTTAGAAAAAAATCGCTCTATAATCGGCTCATGCAGCAAAGGAAGCAATTAACCATTAATCTGTACCTATTATAAAAGTTATGATAGCAATACCTGGGGTATTGGGGTATACACCAGTGCCTTGGGTATGGTTTAAGGGTTAAACGCTTTGAAACGATGTTCTGGATGAAACAACTTCATTTCACCCGCAGTGTTGAACAATTTGCCAATCTAGACAGATTTTGAACCACTTATATCGACATTACAAAAAAAAAAAAATTTAAATCGTTCCATATTCGGTCAAATGGAACAATAATTTTTTTTTTATATAACAACTTGACCTTACAGTGTAAGTCCTAAGATTTTCCCTCTAGGATTTTCTTTATTGTCCTACTGATATCCTACATAAATCCCTAACAATGGGTGGCGAATTCATGTGTCCCTCTAGATTTTCTAAGACCACCCAAAGTGATAAGGAAATATAACGTACAGGGTGGGCAAAAAGTCTGGATAACCCAGCAAAATTGACATTTTTGACATTAATTTTTAATTTAACAAAAAGTACTAAAATGCGGAAAATTAGATATGTAAAAATTAGATATGTAAATATTTTGAGAGGGTCCCCAGACTTTTTGCTCACCCTGTACTTCAAAAATTTTTCCCATACAAATAAATAAATACGTAATTAAAAAATTTATTTTAAGTGTATAATATCTTTACTCTTACTGAAGAAAAGTATTCTAATCTTATTCCAATTGAAGAAATATATATTACAGTTAACATCACAAAATTAGTTTATTCGAAACTGTTCAGGAGGTCATACACTTCACCAACAGAAAGTTAAAATTTAGCTCGTTAACATTTATAAGGCGTAGAACCCCTTCGTTATATGATCTTAGATGTTACCAAGGGAGTTAATCCTTCATTGATCGCGTGGAAAGATATAACACTGTTTCTTACATTGCATCGGGTCATATTGACCCCACGGGACTAATGAAGGGAATTAAGCAACCTAATCAAAGGATGACATAAATAAAATATATATATATATACAAACAATTGGGTATCTTAAAAATCAAACAGACATATAAACTGAAATTAGATGGATTCAAGTATAATAGAGTAAATGGTAAAAAGAGTTGGTTGGTTAGTTTCTAACTCGAGTTGAACATTATCAAACTCGTAATGCCCAGAAATTTAGATCTTATTTCTGTAAAACTCTGTCAAATGCATTTTCTTCTCTAAATAAGATTGTAATTATCTGGAACGAGATGCTTTTCATGCTTAAAAATTCTTCCTCATTTTAAAGTATGATATTTAAGATGCAAAAAAAGTATCTCCTTTAAGCCAGCGCCAGTAGCTCAATGGGTAACACCGTTTCTATATAGCGAAGCGAAGACACTGTGGTCGGGGTTCGACTCCCGATGGTGCTGGTGATAATAATAATACGGAAGTTAGAGAAATGGGCCGTATTAGTTGGCTTGAGCGATATACCAGTTTCTGGCCCTGTAAGCATTTTTCACTTTATATGCTGCAAAAATGTTAACAAATACTAAATATTATTTGTTAATTTAACAAATTTTTAACATATCTATAAAGGCTACTTACGTATTAACGGGGGGCCACCACATATTGATGATTGGTTAGGTTAAGTTGTAATATTTTTTCGTTAGTTGAAAATTTATAATACATCATATTTTTTAAATAGAAATATTTTCTAAAATATTTACAATGATTTATATTTCAAATATTTACAATGATTTATATTTAAAATATTTAAAATGATTAATACATGTTACACATTAGAAACAACATTTGTTTCTGGAGGTCAAAATTTTTTAATAGCATTAAGAATGGAATTGAATGGATCGTGATCATGTACCAACTGTCGCCACATAAATTCAGCAAGATATGACTGTAGGTGATGGCGTGCGGTGCCTCGATGCTTTTTATTTCTCCACTTAGCTGATCCCCAGAGCTTTTCGATCTCTCGTGTGTGAGTACCGGTTTCCGGGTTGACGAAATTGTACTTGTGGTTAACTTTAAAGTGTTGAAATCCTGACTCTGTTAGATGTTCCGATATGTATGACGGCCAGAGTCTGAGTAAATTATCGATCCCTGAGCGATATTGTTTTTTATAGCCTCCATTAGGGTGGAAGCAGTACGATCAGGAACTTGAAGTAGAAAGCATTCCTTAGTTTGACGACAAATGCCTCCAAATATCCATTGCTGTGGAAGTTGACGACCGGCATTGTTCTTTCGTTTACTAAAGAGGCTTTCGTCGATCTCTACAATTAAATTATCACCGCCGATTTTCTTAATTCACCGTGCTTTTAGAGCATCTACGCACACTTCTCTGAGGTAATTATTCCAGTCTATAGTAGTTTTGTCCACTATGTCCAATTGTCGGTGGCACCAATCTATCGAAGTCATTTCTTTTGACCAGCAGTAAATAAAATGGAGAACAGTTACAAAAGGAAGCCGTGATCCCATAAACCAGTTCCCAACGCGCGTGTTTACTTTACTGCGGCAACTTCTAATATTACAGCACCATTGAATTCTTTCCCAAAAGTACAGCTTCATCTTGTGACCTTTTTCGCATATACGTTCAGCAGGTAGAATTTCTTTGGCTTGCAAAAAAGAGACCGCATCTTCTTCACTTTTTGGTAGATCCCAAATTTTCATCATGAATAAGCCTAAAAAAATAAAAAAATTTCAGAAAATTTTATAAAAAAATATTTTAAAAAATATTGCTATTTAAAAAATATGATGTATTAGAAATTTTCAACTAACGAAAATATTACAACTTAACCTAACCAATCATCAATATGTGGTGACCCTCCGTTAATACGTAAGTACCCTATAAGGTATATATTCCTTCTATGTATATGAAATAAAATATCTAAAAACTATTATTATTACTCGCATTATGCAAGCAGTATGTATATACACAAGGTGATCCGTAAGTGTCTTTACCCCATATTTTATATATATATATGTATAATGTATATATATATATATATATATAAAAGAGAGAGAGAGAGAGAACTATCAGTTCTGTGTGTGTGTGTGTGTGTGTGTGTGTGTTGTGTGTGTGTGTGTGTTTTATAAAGTTAAGGGATAAAGAAACTTATGGAACACCCTGTAGAACACAAGAATTTAATTAAGTTTTCCGTTAACAAGTTATAAATGTAATTGAAAATGTATCCTAAGAACGCGCTGAATATGAATGAACGTGTAATTATTTAACATTTTAATTAATTTGAAATACATCCTCATAATATACAGTTATATAATATTAGACTGTATTTTCCTGGTTTCTTCTCGTGCTGTCGGTTTAACTTTTAAAATTCAAAATATATTTCAGTTTTCCCGTGCACGCTAGTCATCATTTCTATAAAGAAAGATTGATAAGCACGTGTAGATAAAGACGATGATAGGTTGATGTCGATAAGTATATATATATATATATATATATATATATATATATATATAGACGCCATACTCCCAAACTGTGCATGGACATTTGGACAGGTTATCAAAATCATCGATGCTCCCTTAGGACTACGCCGTAACCACTTCCCAACACCGTCCTTTTAGATCAGCGAAGGTAAGCGACGTTGGGTGTGGTCAGTAGTTAGGTGGGTGATCGCCCTGTGCGGTTAGATAATATAGCGACACGTGTTCCGGATCCCACGCAAAGTTATTATGGGACCCCTCCATCCTATGACCTTTGCTGTGGCAAATGAGGTTAAGCAACCCCAACCATTATTATTACCGCTTAACCTAATTCATCCCTTTTTTGTGCAACTGTCTAACGCAGGGTTTAATCGGTATTCTCAGTTTTTCATCTACTGAACCGGTTACCCTGGAACAACCTTCCTCATTCCATCTTTCCCCCTGTCTACGACCTCCAATCTTTCAAACGCAGAGTGTTCAGGCATCTCGAAAACTCTGAACCTTAATTTCGGCTATCTCTTTCTCCTTCCATGTGGGGTCGTTTTTGCAGGCTTTTCCCTTGGGCCTTCCTCGCATAAAAATTATTAACCTAACCTAACCTAACATAGACTGGTATAACCTAGTTTAGGCTGACCTAACCTAACCTAACATAGCCAGGTATAACCTTGTTTAAGTTGACCTAACCCTAACCTAACATAACCTATCCTAACTTCTCCTAACCTAACCCGCAGGAGCGTGTCGGTGATTTTTAAATTATTCTCGAAGATTACTTCTCACTTAGCATTATTCCCATTCTCAACCGCGTTCCAAAAGTAGGAATGATCGAGGTAGGAATTCCAGGTTTGGGCAAAAAGAATTTCCTAATTTTGGAGAGGATATGAAATGGGTTTTAACTTAACTGCAAATCAGAGGGGGTATTTTCTAGGAAAATTTTAACTTAACCCTTATTTCATAATCTGGGTAAAATATACCCTTGGTATAATTTACCGTGGTTACCAAGGGTTAAAATTGTAAAGTCTACAGTGAGCATCGGAATGGATGAATCGAGGAATTGTCTCGTTTGAGATTCCCACTTTCAGGTTGCTCATACGAAGACTGAAGTGGGAATGACCAAAGTTGGAAGTATGTAGATCGTTTCTGAATGCCCAAGGTCAAATAATGGAAAAATATAATTAATTAAAGGTAAATCGGTGACTGAATTCCAAATTAGTTAAGTCCATATTGATAAGCCATTGATGGAATTGAAAGCAAAGTTATTTCAATGAAAGGTTGTTTACCCATGATTCAAGTTGTATAACTCATGAAACGAAGCAAAGTCCTTGTATTGAATTTTGCATTCATTATATGTACTTTATTCCATAAAATAACTATTTATAATTTACTAAATAATTAATATTTGATTATATTTTACCGTATTCAAAATAACTTTAATTAATGAAATAAATTTCCTCCAAGAATAAGGCATCTCACTGTTATGATAAGCAGGACGGACTTTACTGTACGCTGTAAACGGTATACTGTAATGGGTACAGTTTGACATGAATATTTTAAATTGTTTGATTCCGTATTACATGTCAAAATAGGTTAAGGAAAAGTTCCTTTCAGAATATAGGTTCTAAATTGGGTACCGCATAGACCAATGTTTACCAAACAGAGTGCCGCGAAATTTCACGAAAATGCCAAAAAGTGGTATTTGAAAATTCAAAAGTCACTGAAGATATGGAAATTTCAAATTTATTACGTTCATACGGAAACTGTATAGGCTCAGTTTGAAGTTCGTGGTGTGTGTTCGAGGGTGGAGGACCAGATATTGAACAGTATGAGATGAAAATCTCTCAGGATACCGCGAAAGAAGAACAGTTGGTACTGGGGTGCCTTGAGCCAGAAAATATACTTGTACTGGCTTTTTACTTGCACTGGCTTTGTTTTTGACCATACATATCAACAAAAGAACCTATACCGGTCAGTGTTAGGAAACATTTATTACGTTAGAGTTACAAAGAGACCATTTAAGTAGATTGGTTTGAGAAACAGATAAGTTGGAATAATATAGGGACAGCTACCCCCCCTACCCCTCCCCATTTTTTTTCTTAAAAACATAACGATATGATTCATGGAGATAAAATGTTTAGAATAGAACGTTGCCATCACTATTTTCTCTTTGTTAAAGTATGACTAACAACGCAAAATAATTTAAAATCTTGCAGATTCCAGTACGTAGTTCATGCAAAGGAAATGAAAGTGTTGAAGGGTTTTAATCTGAACTTTTTCTTTCTGAGTTCACAAAAGTTTAATCGATAAATTGAGACCATGAACCTTGTCAAGATAATATTCACTAAAGATGACTCTTTCCTCACGTTTCTATCAATCGTTTAGACTTTAAAGGATACAACGTTCACAAAGCACGTTTTCCTCATGACATTTTCCTATAAGAAACGTTCTCGCTCTTCTAGGACAATTTCCTTACATAAATCAATGTTCTTGACACTTCTACACCTTTCTAGTAATCTCGAGTAAAGCCTTACAATATATTCCATCGTGTAATATCAGCTTTACACAATGAAAAACAACCATTAGTAAAATTTTACTGTGATATCAGCCTCTGTTGCTCAGTTTAAAAAATGTCTTTCTTCAAGGTTGCCTATGGTAAAATGTTGTTTACAAAGTGAACTCTGGTTTTGCTTTTGTCCGAATTGTTCATTCTGATGAAGGTCAAGCTTTTCATCGTACGTTGGACCTACAATTTAACGGAATCCGAACCACGACCCGCCAAGAAAGTCTGAAATTACAAAGTCATAACCTGAACTCAATTCCACCACCTCCTGACCAACAGCCGAGCGTCTTAACCACTAGGCTATCTATCCATTTCAGGTGTATATACACCTGAATTTCTGTACATTAATACTACACACAAATTAAAAGTGAATTGTTTTATTTGAGATGAGAAACATGACGAAAAATGTTCAAGAATAAAATACATTCCTCATTAAAATGCTTAACAGTGGTTTTAGATTTTATATACATTATACATTCTTCAAGGTTGGCTATGGTAAAATGTTGTTTACAAAGTGAACTCTGTATTAATAATATTTGTCATATGGACTATAGTCTGCCAATAAACCTTTTCATTTTCATTTTCATTGTCATTCATTTTCATTTTCATTTTCATTCATTTTCATTTTCATTCATTTTCATTTTCATTGTCATTCATTTTCATTTTCATTTGTATACATTATATTAGTCTAGCATGCAATAAAAGAAAACGAGGGGTAGAAAGTGGAAAATTTTTCTTTAACATAAAGGTACACACATTTTCCATACATTTATTCTTCAATTAGATTTTCTTGTATAGTTTATATAAGTATTAACCAGCATCCGTAGCTCAGAGGGTAACGCCGTTTTCCTATAAACGAAGTGAAGACACTGAGGTCGTGGGTTCGACTTCCGACTCCCGATGGTGCTAATAATAATTCAGGAATTAGCGAAATGAGCCACATTAGTTTGGCCTGAGCGCTGTACCAGTTTCTAGTGGCCCTGACTGATTATTATAAAAATTTTATGCATTGTTTAAAGCGAAGTGCATAAGTGACTCTATGTTAAAAAAAATTACAGGAAATATTATCCGAGCGCTTTAGTGAAAATGGATAGGAAATATTTTTTATATTTTTAAGAACTTTAATACAGAAAACGGACCTTAAAATTCACTAAAATGTTTGTTGATGAGATTATTTTCAAACAAAAATAGGTACATTATGCTTGACTGAAGTGAAATCTAAACTATCACCCATCCAACCAACTACTTAACAGAAACAATATCGCGTAATTTCGCTGATCTAACTTGAAGCGGTACTGTGACATGACCACGACGTATCCTCATAATGTATAATCAGTATTTGCTTTACATTTGTAACCTTCCTTCATGCAACGGTAGGCGGAAGAAACGCCATAACGTCGATTCGAATAATATTTATAGAGTACACAAACTATAACGTATGTCTGCAATAACGTTTACTATATATATCCATTCGTGAACGTTTAGTAAACGTGCTGTCGTTCGGGGGGACATTGCAGTTAATCGGCTGGTTGCACCTAATCGTATGTTTAGGAAGAAAGTAATTTATTAAACGAATATATATAGTCATATATCAACTGTCCAGATGTACGACTTGCTTTTTCGACTCCATTTTCTCTTTATTTTCCATTTAGGTTGTAATAATCAACATTATAAATGATACCAACATTATATATTATGTCAACATTATATATTATGTCAACATTATATATATAATGAGGTCATATCTTTCAAATTTGTTTTTTCATAGAATAAAAATTAATGAAAGATCTTAGCTGGTTTTCATAAAAATATTAATCTTTCTTCTCCTTTTCTATTCATGGAATATGTTAATGAAATATGCCGTAAAATATGTTAATTTTGGTTCAGAATCAGTTCAGAATCTTCTTAGACGGTGTTAGGAGACATTTTTACAGTCTGTTTCTGTCTGTCTGTCTGTTTATTTCTACGGTACAGTCTAAATTTCATCCTTTACCACTGGTTTATAAGTAACATATGTACATTTTGGTTTAATTGTACTGTTGGTACTAAAGTACATCTATTGTACTACATTTTCATTATTTTTTGTATATGTATATATAGATGCATAGTTTACTGATAATGTAAAATAAATTATGGATAAAATACAATATAAGTAATGGATGTACTTTAGGTCCCAAAAGTTCAACAAGTACACAAAACGTTTACATGTGTCATAAAGTACTTTGAAAGGACAAAATTTAGAATGCATATAATTAAACAAGCTTTCTCTATCTGTCTGTTAAGAGACGTTTCTACGGTAAATAAGCACGTTTTCTCTCCCTCCCTCTCTGTCAGAAGACTTTAGTGCGGCAAATAGACAAGCTTTCTCCGTCTGTCTATCTGCCTTTGAACTGTCACCCGCAATTACCGAAACATAAGTATACTACACTTCATCCTATACTTCAAACTGGCTCTCATTAAGACTAACAGATATAATCAGTAACTAATCTAAAATTGATTTATATTACCTGTTAATGATCTTGAAAAGACCTTGAAATGATTGATGAAAGGCGATGAGGAAGTGTCTACGAAATGAGTAGGATGCAAAACACGGTGTCGCGAGAATGGTGATGAATGGCACTCGTCAAACATGGCACCAAGAAAAATGGTTAAAACGAAAAGGAAAATAAAAATCATTTATTATTACAGAAAACGGGATATAATACGAGTGTGTGTGTTGTGTGTGGTGTGTGTGTGTGTATATATATATATATATATATATATATATATATATATATATGTTGAAAGAGAGAGAGAGAGAGAGAGAGAGAAGGGCCAGAAATTGGCACAGCGCTCAGGCCAACTAATGCGACTCACTGCTCTAGCTCTCGTATTATTATTAGCATCATCGTGGTTCGAACCCCCGACCTCAGTATCTTTACATTTCTTATAGAGAAACGGCGTTACCCACTGGGTTACGGAGGCTGACTTACTTCGTGGATAACACCATTTTCTTATAAGAGAAGTGAAGACACTGAAGTCGAGGGTTCAACAACCGATAGTGCTGATAAAAATAATAATCAAGGAATTAGCTCAATGGGTCGCATTCGTCTGCCCTAAGCGCTGTGCCAATCTCTGGCCCTCGTCACTGATTATTGTCATCATCTGTTTAGTCTTTAATCATTTTCAAGATGTACATTAACTTAGTTAATTTGAATCATCGGTTACCAAAGTTGAAGGGTATACTGAGCTTCAAGGTAAAAAGTGTGGTCTAATGTTAGGTCCAATGTATCCAAATTGACTGTTTGACTGATTACAGGGTGGTCTATAGATGTACGCAGAAGGTCTTATCACAGGCAAAGTAATTATTAAAGTAATTTTATTTATTTGGTAATGTTATTTTTTTTAATATACTGTGTATATAACTGGTAAACCTGGTAAAAGTTCCGTGCGTTGGCCTCTCTTCACACGAAGATCAGGCTGGTAGCCCGCCTCTAGGCCTGGCCTGATGGAGGAGCGAGTTGCTTTCTTGCGATCTCCATCGCACATAGCCAGGTACATCTGGGTCATTTGGTACCGTCCTGAGCCAGTCATCTAGTCTTCTTTTGAAGATTTCAACTTTGACCCCCGTGACGTTCCTGAGGTCCTTTGGAAGCTGGTTTCTGAAAAGTCTTGGCCTCCTGACAACCAAGCTATTTTCCTTCAGCGTTGAGGGTGATCTTTGTCGGACCTTTGTTTGGGAACAGTACACATTCTACCTTTCCTATTTTCCACTATTGTTTGAATGTTAATTTGGTTTAGTTTGAGGTTAGGTACCAGTTTTTCGATCATATTTCATATGTACTGTAAATTATGGTGCATCTCTCTCTCTTCTTTCCAGCAAATACAGATTTAATTTACGTAGTCTTTCCCAGTAGTTGAGTTCTTTGCAGCCATCAATTTTGGCTGCGAAATTCATCTGGACCTTTTTCTAGTTTATTAAGTTCTTCTTTTTTGTATAGGAATGTCAAGACTGAACAATATTAAAGTTTTGGTATGATCAGTGTTTTTTAGCAAGGGAATCATTACCTTCTTGTCTCTTCTTCTGAAGGTTCTCAGTAGCTGTCCCGTAACTCTTTTTGCTTTGTTTATCGCTATCTGATTCTGTGTTTCGAATTTTGCATCATCGATCACTATTACACCTAAATCTATTGCTTTCGTGCTTCTCTGAATTTCCTGTCTATGATGTCTGTTTTAGTTCCCCATTTCTTCCATCTCTCAAGAGCTGAAACTTCTAGGTGTTAAAATTCATGTCATCGTCTTCTGACCAGTTGTATATTCTGTTTGTGTCCCTCTGTAATGCTTCCACCTCTTCTGCATTGCCGATTTTTCTGCTGAGCTTTGCATCGTCAGCTAAGGATGTTATCATACTGTTGTCGTCTACTTCATTGTCTATGCCTGTCAGCATGATAATGAATAGGAGTTGGGCTAATACTGTTCCCTGTGGAAATGAGCTGCGTACTTCCGAGTCTGCTGATGATATTCCTTGGATTTTACGGCTTGCTGATACCTCGATAATGTTGTGGTCTGAAATATTTGTTTATTTTTATATCACTGATTAAGTTGGTGTTATTTGTGAATACCAGATAGCAGCAGTTATTTTTTCGGGTGCTCTCTGCTATCTCCCGTGTTAACATAAATTTATTTATTAGAGCTATCAACATTTTTGCTTGCTCCTGGTCTTCTCTTGTGTCCCCCCTTGTCCTGATATGTATATACATTTCTTCCGCAGAGTGTTATATTCGGGGATAGGATGTTTAAGAACTTTGTTAGGTTTCTGATGTCGGCAATGGCTTCAGAGAATTTTGCAATTAGAATGCGCGGAGGTATATAGCTGACTATTAGTATCACGTTAAGTTTTTCAATTTTTATTGCTAAGAGTTCCACGTAGATGTTTGAGTTACTTATTATTGTCTCTGTCATATAGCTCTCAGCTAAGGATGTTATCATACTGTTGTCGTCTACTTCATTGTCTATGCCTATCATTGTCTATGCTCTGTCAGCTAGCTCGTAGTATGTTATAACCATCAACTTTTATTTCTTTTTTACCTACACATTATTCGCAGTTTTCACAATCCCCTCGGCAGTCTTTGATCTGTGTTTCTGTGAGGCATACGATGCCAGTCCTTGTTTCTTCCATAAATCCTTGCAGGTATGAAACTTCGTTTATCGTGTGATTCGGTGTTAGCCCTTGAATATTTGTCGGGACTATATTTATGGTTCCTGTTTTACGTTGTCATTCGAGTACTCCAAGTTCAATTTCTTTCAGTGTCGCATGTTTTGTATCTCTATGGTCCTCCAAGTAAGCTCCGTTTCCGGTTACCTGTTCTGGTAGTTTCTTGCTTGGTAACGGATCGGATCAGAGGTTCTCAGCTATGTCGACTGCATGTGCTGAATAAGGCTTAGTAACGGTATTGTGTTTGCGATGTCGAGTAAATTTGACCCCTGGTTTGTATTCACAGGTTTCTTGCCATTTTTCCTATTGTCCCTTGAGTTTGTTGGAAGGTGATGATAGTAGCATTTCTTACCATATTTGCAAACTCCCTGCCTTGCATAGTATTTGCAAATGGTGGGATGATAAAATTTGTAGCTGTCGCCAAATTTAGTGACCGTTACTACAATAGAAATTACACATAGTGGGATGCTCATATATACACTGACCTTCCTTATATCTGCAAAAGCCCTTAGCATATTATATGCATACTATTCTTTCCACATTATCACTCGGGGCCTTCGTTTTTGTTATTTGCTTCATTTCCTTTTGCGGAGATAACCTCAATCTATTATCGTGATTTCCCACTTGTTTTTCGCCTTTTACTCTATTCACTTTGATGTTCTCAAACTGATTTACATGCGTTTTTTCGTGCTTTCGTTACAATACTTTTTCCATCTTCTTTATGCGTCAGTATTCCGACGCGTATCATGTTTGTATCCGCTTCACTTTTCTTCGTTTCCTTTCCTTTTTCTTTCTGCTCATCATTTATATTCTCTTTTTTCGCCGCTTCTTCAGTATCTCTTTCTGTTTAATAAATGTAAACGAATTTATTTTCGTTTTACATCTTTCACAGAAATATTTCATTCCATTTAGTTGTTTCGCACTTGTTACAAGAGTGATATCATCATCTTTCCAATTCAGACAGTTAAAATTAAAGATGCATTGAAAAAGATAACATCAAATTGTCCTCGATTCATCGGTTGCCTCGTTGCAAACCTTGCAAAACTATAGAAATCGGTTACCCATTTCCGTGCTATTTATAAACAATATTATATAAAGATTGGTGAGCGAAAAATATGCTCGAGAACAAGAGGGTGAGACGCGAGGGTTTTGACTATAGGGTAACGGTGAAGGAGAGTGATCTCCGTTACTCCGGGGGATTGGGGATGTCACGCGTTGTGTATGTCCACTGACTGGTGTTCGTTCGTGAGAGCGGCCGCGGGGTATATTGGGGGATGGCTATAAGGATTTTCGGGAAAAAAAAACAAAGTGCCTTATTTCAATCGTATGGATGGGCACCTAATTTTTTTTTCAGATGGCACTAATTGAATAAGAATAATTTGCCTTGTTTTACTTTTTATGGCATATGTCGTACTTTCACCGCTTAAGAAAATATCACTTTGCGTGCATTAGATATTTACATAGGTACTGACACTTATCAAATGATCATTAGGGTGTACCATTTTGGGTCATTTTCAAAATGTCAAGGTCCAGGAGTCTAATGTTGTGCCAAATGATGTCCTAGACACGAATTTTACAGGCATTTTCTAATCCGACAAATTTTGAATCCCCCCCCCTTGAAATTTTGCGCATCCCCTTTTCCTAAAAACCCCATATATCTCAAACACTATCAACTTTATCGAAACATGTTATAGAATAAAAATGATTTAGAATCAAAAGTTCTATTAGAAAAGTTCATCAAAATAGAAATTTACTTAATTTTGAAAATTTTCATTTATTTTTTAAAAATTTAAATTAAAAAATTTTTGCTTGCAGTGCCTTCTTCTTAAATAAGGTGTTACCGCCACCTTTGAAGCATCACCCCAATGCAGCTTCGCGGCGATGGGCTTTGTATTTGCTAGTTATAATGCAAATCATAATTAGTTTTTATTATAACTAGCCTATACAAAGTGAGGACAACCTCAAAACTATATATATATAAAATAAAGCTAAAAATTAACACTTTATCTATAGTTGTGAGGTCCCATCGTGTTTTTTTTCCTTTATTCAACACTTTCCTCAAAAAAATAAAAAGAAACAAGTTTCCTAATTAGAAATCATTGATATAAGAGCTTTTTAAACATAAAAATAAGAAAAGACAATTTATGGTATATTTAATAACAAAAAAAAATCAGCCTCTTCTAAATTAAAACAATCTCTGCAAATAAAAATACCTAATCTATCTGTTAATGAACTATTCTTTACTGAGTTTCATTCTTTTAAGAGTCTCTTTACTATGATCAGGAATTAGTCTTCTATTCTCTTCCACAATTTGCAAAAGACCTTGAAATTCTTCTTCATTTTGACATTTGTCATGAAAGTCTTGAACCAGCTTGATTCCTCTTTCAGCGGTATCATTGACTACTCTAATAGATGAAAGAATGTTTTTTAGTTTGTTGTAGTCATCGACTCTTCCCATGTTGATGCTGGTTTCTTTATCCATGAGTCTGGTTTTGACCCACAGCATTGAAATAAATGCCATGAAATTGGACCTACTAGCTGATGAAGCTTTGTGTCTTCCTTTAAAATGGGAAAACAGGTTGCCCACATACATAATTTTCTGGAACTGGATATTTGTTTAAGGATTTTGCGATCTTATCTTTTTCATCATTACTTAGCGATCCAAAGAAACTCAAAGGGACCACTTCCTCCGTCAAATACCAGTAATGATTGGCAAAAGATTTCAAAGCAGCATTTGCAACTTCCCTATCTTCCTTCTTGTAATTCACCAAATCATGATAAAACTTCAGATCATTAGCTGGACTATCTAGTGAATTAGAACATAAAAGCCAGTATTTTCCATAAATTAATGCATTAAATAGACACATTCTCTTTAATTTCTTAATCAATGATTCATCATATGATGCTTGGTGGGCAAAAGCATACATTTTATTTGTATACAAAATCATTGCCATCCACCTGGCACGGTGCATTGCACCAGGTTTCCGCCAATGACTGTTTTCTCTGGAAACCTCTCCTAAAAGCATTAAAGTTGTTTCAGCAACTTCCTTATAGTCATCACGTGGAAAGCAGTCAGATTTTCTTAAACATTGGGTCATAAATTCTACACATTCTTCCTTTAGGCCTCTTTGATACCTTGATTTAACATCAAGAACATTGTATGTAGATTTCGTATTAATTTTCTTCCATTTAGACTCGCGAAATTCTTTGAATAACTCAAACTCAGGAGATTTACTTGGGCCAAAATGGTTTCATACACAGCACACAAAACTCTTTCAGCCACATGATGGCGGCATGCTAACCAAATCAATTTCTTTTGCAAAAGTTCTTCAAGTAACTTACAGGAACCTTTCATCCATCCTGAATTGGATGCAGTGGTATCAAATGATACTCCAAAGACATTTTGCTTCAAGTTCCATTTTTCAATACTTTGAAATACAGAAGTGGCTTGAGACAATCCAGTGGAATCATCTATAGAAACTGATAAAAGTTTTTCTACATTTGGGTATCCAGTAACAAGTATTGCAAGGCGGTCTTCTTGTTCTGAACATGATTTAGTAAGCAGCTTGCTATCCCAATGTACTAGGCAGTGATCAGTAGGGTGTGACAGTTGCCCCAACTTTGTCCTACAATGCTGTTCAAAATTTTGTTGTTGCATATTGACATAAAAAATACTCACGTGCAATTTTTTGAAGATTCATGCATATTCGAGTGAGCACCAGCAATTTGAAAAATAGCGATTTTGCTTATACGGCATACGCGCCTATATATGAGATTACACAACCATCATAAGGGATATTAACACAAATCATTTGCCTGTCTTAATTAAAAGCTGTTATCACTAACACAAAAAAGTTAATCATTCTTATTCTCTCATGGTACATTAAGGGGTTTTATCATACTTATATTCACAAGGTATTATTTCTCTAGAGCAAGAAACCATGATTTCTGTTCGGAAAAAGATGATCGTTTGCGCTGATTAGGAACGCGGAGTCTGTCATTTTCAACTACTTGAAGGACTTCTTGAAAGCGCTCCTCATCCCTGGCAACATTAAGAAAGTCATGGCAACGTTTTACACCACGCTCTGCAGCCTCATTGACGACCTGAAGCTTGTCCACAACCCGTTTCATGTTCAGGTAGTCGTCATGATCCGCCCATTCACTGGCTGGACGGTGGAGAAACTGATAGAGCATGCCTAAAATGGTGAAGAACCGGCTTGAGTCAGGCCCAATTAGGTCCACCAGGGCAGTGCCACTTTCTGGGACATGGGGAAGATATGGCTTTCCATAGCCCCCATGATTGAGCCCCACTCTCTTAGTAACTTCAGTGCCTTCATGGCAAAGAAGGGCCTTCCTCATTTCCTCTTTTGTCCTTTCTTGTACTTGGGACGAGAACAAAGCCAGTGGGGCCAACTCCTCAGTTAGGTACCAAGTGTGTCTACAGAGTGCCACACGTGCTTTGTCAACTATTGTGGCGTCATATGGGGCAAATTCAGCCAAGGTTTCGACCAAATTCAAGTCATTCAGTGGCGCACTTGCTGGAACGGGGCAAACAATCCACCATGGGACATAAACAGCGACTGTGAACACAGCAAACCGTTCTAACTTGCTGATTTGACTTTTAGTCACAACCTCGGCTTTGGGAAACTGCTCTTTGATCTGGCCTGACAAAAGAACAATCTTGAGGGTATAGAGCAGTTTAGCCATCCACCTTGCTTTGTGAAGTGCGCCGGGGTAGACCATTGTGAAGTTCACTGGCTCGGATCCTTTAGTTACAAGCAGCAGACAAAGCTCTACCAGCTCCTTGTAGTCGCCACGTGTAAATGGTTGGGCTAGAGATTCACGGAAGAAGTCAGCCATCTCCTGCTGGCGCTCCTCAAACACTCCAGGCATTGCGGGGTAGTAGTATTTCTTTTTTTCATTGTACGCCAGTTGAGAGAAATGGTTCTTGAACCTAGAAATGCAATACTTGCTGGTACGACGGTGCTAGCTCAAACATCCACCGATCTCCAAGAAAATTTACAGGGGTGTTTCCTAGATAAATACACAACACTAAAACTTTGAACAGCATTGTAGGACCATTTTTTTATTTTTGGAGGGCAACTGTCACACCCTAGTGATCAGGAGGAGTAAAATCCTTGATGCAAGTTTCATATTTTCGTTTTCTTGTCTTTCGAGCGGCTCTTGCAGATGTGGTCCTGGAGAGAGACAGTTTTTCAATATCCTTGCCACACCTAATGGCTACTGCAGCAGCAAAAACAGTCCGTTGTCCAATAGAGAGATTAAGTCTGTCTGCAGCGGAGGAAACCAATGGCGAGGCAAGAATATTTTTGGGGCTGGAAGCATTTGAAGGTCCTGCTGTAGGTTCTGTCGGAAACTCTTCATAGTTGTCTGTCTCAGAACTGGTCGTGCTAGAAAGAAGGGTCTCTGATGTTCTGGCTGTAGCACTCACTTGCTTCACTGATTTATGTTTCTCTTTGCGTTTCTTCTCTTTCTCTAATCTAATGTACTTGCGCTGTACTTTTGATGCATAATCTGCATCTAGCAAACCTAAACATGTTTCTCGTTTTGTTCTTTGATCTTCTAAGAATGAAATATCATATGCTTTCTGAGGCTCAGTTCTCATGCGGTCTTTTTGGATTAATTCAACGGCATTTTGAGAAGAGATGTCAAAAAGGGAATCCATAATTTTCATGAAATTAGAGAGTTCATTTTCAAAGCTTGCTCTTTTTTGTGCTTGATTAAATTATTATGCATTTCTTCTAGATTTAACAGCATCTTCCTGCCTTTAGGGTTTTTACTAATATCTATAGTAGGAATGCATGCTTTTTGCCATATTATTAGTAGCTTCTGTAGAACTTCATTAACAGTAGAATCTTTTGTAACTTTTGGACCCTTATACTGCATTCTCCGTAAATAAATAAAATGGCTTAGAACATCTTTATTGGATGGTAAAACAATTTTAGATGAACTCATAATATCAGCCTGCAAGCGACCAAGAATAAAGTCATGCTGTTTTGTAGCTGTTTGACTCATTTTTTATTTATTTTTCAAATAAAGCAGTCTGAAAAGAAACAATAAGAGTAAAAACAATGCTTGTTTATTAAAATTCAATGTAAAAAAGGATTTTTAAATTTGGATTATACTCACAATATACTCATAAATAATGTAACTTAAGCACCTTATTTTATATTAATACAATAAGGTGCTCTTGGACAAAAGAAAATGAAAATTTTCAAAATTACGTATATTTCTATCTTAATGAACTTTTCTAATAGAACGTTTGATTCTAAATCATTTTTATTCTATAACATTTTTCGATAAAGTTGATAGTTTTTTAGATATATGGGGTTTTTAGGAAAAGGGGATGGGCAAAATTTCAAGGGGGGTGGGGGGGATTCAAAATTTGTTGGATTAGAAAATGCTTGTTAAATTCGTGTTTAGGACATCATTTGGCGCAACATTAGACTCCTGGACCTTGACTTTTGAAAATGACCCAAAAATGGTACACCCTAATGATCATTTACTGTTAGATTTTCACGATTAATTAGCTTTTATACGGGCTTCGATCGGAACACATGGTACTGCTAAACAGGTCACGAGAACTGTACACACCCACACCCACACTCACACCCACACCCACACCCACACATAGACATGCATGATATATATATATATACTGTATATATATCTTCGTAACGTTAGTTTTGCTTCCGTCCTAGTTGTTCATTCTGACGAAGACTCTTGCTGATCCACCTTAAACCTACAGCTTAACGTGGAATTCGAACCATGGACCCACTACGGGTGATAAAAAATTACAAAGTCTTCGCCCGAACTGGATCTCACGACCTCTCGATTAGCAGCCCAGTGTTCTAACCAGTAGGATACCCAGGGTACCATATTCCTACCAACCATTTCTTTTGTATGGAAGGACGAACAGCTGGGTGAGCTGAGCGCCGTTTGCCATCACCAAAAATCGAACCCTAGGCCGGTGGATTCGTAGTGAGCGATACTAACCACTACACTACCGAGGCGCATTATATATATATATATATATATATATATACTGTATATAGAGAGAGAGAGAGAGAGAGAGAGAGAGAGAGAGAGAGAGAGAGAGAGAGAGAGAGAGAGAGAGAGAGAGAGAGAGAGAGAGAGAGAGAGAGAGAGAGAGAGAGAGAGACTCTTTCGTCTGATGTTTTTCCGTCAGAGATGCTTTCCTTGGAAGACGAAAACAATTCGAAAGAAAATTAGTACCCTTAAATTTTCCAAGGATACTATAACTAAATTTAGCGCCAATTAAGGTCACCTGACGGACGTACTATTCGCCTTCCTGATCGATTGAGGAAGGTTCCAGAGCTCTCTCTCTCTGTTATACATGTTTAGCGCTCGGATTCACGAGAAAAGGAAAACAAAATTCGAGTGAATCTGGTGATTTAGAGAACTATGCAGGAATAAAATGAGCGCACAACGAGTCCTGGAATATCTAAGACTTAAGATTATCATTATCATTGTCATTATAATTATCATTATCATTATCATTGTCATTATAATTATCATTATCATTGTCATTATAATTATCATTATCATTATCATTGTCATTATAATTATCATATCATTATCATTGTCATTATAATTATCATTATCATTATAATTATCATTATCATTTATTAATTATAACAAAGCTTATTTATTTTTAAAATTTATTTATTTACAAATATAGACAA
Source organism: Bathynomus jamesi (assembly GCA_023014485.1). NCBI lineage: Eukaryota > Metazoa > Arthropoda > Malacostraca > Isopoda > Cirolanidae > Bathynomus > Bathynomus jamesi. Next base: position 196,203 of record JAJOZX010002491.1, read on the forward strand.
TTTTCATATACGAGTGTGTAATAATTTCATTATTAAATGCAGATTCTGTATAGTTGTAAACTGCCTTTAGCAAGCGTACAAGCTTTACAGGCCGAAATCTACTAATTAAATAATAATTATATGATAATTATATATAATAGATATGATCACAAGAATTTTATAACAGAATTAAGAGACTAAATGGAACTTACAGACTAAGACATATACCTATATTAGGAGCTAAATACAACGAATAATGAAATCAGTATAAAGCTGTAAGGAAATTACAGAGTAGGATATAAACTTTGATTAGACAGTAAGTACAAAGAATAATGAAATGTGAGGTGTGGTGTTGAAAGGTGATAGGAGAGATTTTTAGAAGAAGGATAATGAGAATTCTAGCAAAGAGAAAGAAAGGAGTGTTTTCAGTAATTTTGGAATTTATTAAGTTTTAATCATTTTATAAAAGATGAAAGAGCATTGATTGTTGTTGTTTTTATTCGATAGATTGTTCCATAATTCCACCTCTAAATAAGTGTAAGAATTTCAACTACATTGAAGAGTATAATTTGCCTTTGAGATATATTCACTCTCCGTATACCTCGTTTGATGTTCGCGACGTAACTGATTATTTATTATATTCTCGATTAATATAGACAGAACAGATTGTTTTGCAACTCTGAACATTAGAGGGAACACATCTGTATTTCAAATACGTCTTTTAATTTTAATATACGTAGATTCCTGATGTATGATCATAATAATGCTCACTCTTGTTTATTTTTCTAAAAATTTTCTTCTGGTTTATGATTAAAGGGTTGGAGGTTAATCACACGCATTCCCATATGCGGTAATATTGTATTTGAGATGTGGATAAACTTGAGAGAAGTGTAACGTTTTAAGTGCATTTGTGGGAAGGAAATGTAATTTTCTTAATATAAACGAGAATTTCGATAGGGTCTGTAGGAAGCTTCCAGGGGGTCTCTAAGCTTTTGGAAAAATAGTAACATTAACTATATTAAAATAAATTTCCATTTCACACTAGACATTCGGTAAGTGTTTATTAAACTGGTTTAATGAGCGTAGAATGTTTAATTTTACATTAATTTAAAAGCTATCTATGGTTATGAAATATACTATAGTTTGTAACTGAATTCATAATTTTTTTTGTGGGGGGTCTATGTCCGTACGGAATTAATATTTAGGGGTCATTGGTGGTAAAAGTTTGGGAACCCCTGATCTATATTTTCAATATGTTGACAGAAGGATAGTTTGCCATCAAGCACAACCCGAATAATTTTCCTTCAGAGACGCGAGATATCAAGTGCAAGTCGATAGTAATGTTGAAGTCTGGTATTAATTTCTTTGTGGTGATTAGCAGGAAGGTTGTTTTGTTTTTATTTAAATACGAGGGTCACTCAATATATTTTGCCCCCACCGCTTTTTTTCTTTCCAAGTTTCCTTGTAAGTTCCAGAAATTTTGTACACAAGTAGTTACATACCTTTTTTACAAGTTTTTATTTTACCACATAGTCTCCATCCTTTTCTACGGCTTTCCTCCACCTCGAAACAAGGGCCTTTATTCCTTGCTGGTAAAAGTCCGATGGGTTCCGCTGGAGCCACCTCTTAACCTGCTCAGCAACCTCGTCGTCACTCTGAAACTTTCTTCCACGAATAGCATCCTTCATTGGCCCAGACAAATGGAAGTCTGAAGGTGCCAGATCCGGGTTGTATGGAGGGTTGGGTAACACAGTCAAGCGCATTTTTGTGATGGCCTCTCTTGTTTGCAAACTGATGTGTGGTCTTGTGTTATCGTGCAAAAGAAGGACGTCTTCCAGTTTTCTCTCCGATCGAACTCGCTTTATACGTCTGGAGTCTCTGTAGGGTAGCAATATATGCCTCCGAGTTACTGTTTCTCCTTTCTTCATAATGTCCACCAGAATCACTCTTTTCATGTCCCAGAAGATGATGGCCATAACCTTTCGTGCAGAGGGAGCCATTTTGATTTTTTTCTTGCGAAGAGAGTCTGCGTGATGCCACTCCATGGATTGGTTTGTTTCAGGTTCAAAGTGGTGTGTACTCAAGTCTCATCCCCAGTCACAATTCGTGAAAGGAAGTCATCCCGTTCTGTTTCGTATCGAACCAACGACTCAGAAGCAATTCTTCTTTGGGCTTTGTGATCTCAGTCAGTTCGTGAGGAACAAGCCATGAACACACTTTTAAGTATCCCAGTTGCTGAATTATCGTATTCACACTTCCTTCACTAATTCCTAGCTCAGTGATAGCTCCTTGTATGTGACGCGCCGGTTTGATCGAATGATGCTGTTAGCACGTTGCACAGTGTGAGATGTTACAGCCGATGCTGGGCGACCGCTACGTGGCTGACATCGAGGCTGGCTCTCCCTCTCTCCGATGATCTCACACGTTAGACCAGCGTCCAACTGTGCTTCGATCAACAACAGCATCTCCATAAACCTTTTGTAGACATTTGTGAATATTTCCAACTGTTTCCTTCTCTGCGGTTAAGAACTCGATAACAGCTCTGTTTACGGACACACATCACTGTCAGACGCCATTTTCGAAACTGCGTTAACCATCGGTTTTATACAAGGGCGTTTAAAAGCGGTTTCATACAAGGAGGGGAGGTTCAAAGTGGAAAAATCCGGTTATGTAAAGTGCAGAACGTTCAAACTTACGGCCCAAAAGACATTTCAGCCCCATGGCCTATTATTTAGCTAAGAAAAAAGGGTGGGGCAAAATATATTGAGTGCCACTAGTATAATTTATTGGCTTTCAGACAGTCGCATACTCTTGCAATGTCTCTATTTACTATTTCGTTAAGGGGTGTGAGATCGCTGTCTGAATATATCAGGGAGGTGCCATCCGCATATTGCAAACCTTTTCCGTTATGAGAGTTGTAAAAGTCATTTATGTAGCTTAGAGACAGTAGAGAGCCCAAAATGCCTCCTTGTGGAACTCTATGTGTGACTTTTGGTTCGATGTTATTATGTCTGATGTATTGGCTTCTATTGTATAAGTATGATTTAAACCAATTTAGAACAACGTTATTTATGTCATAATGAGATAATTTATAAATATGTTGTGGGAAATTGTATCATAGGTTTTTGATAAGTCCATAAGCATGAGAACAGAAGACTCTTTATTATTAAGGTTTTTATAGAGCACATCTAATACGGATGAAATGGCTTTTATGGCCTTCCCTAAAACCAAATTGATATCCATGAGGCTATTTTCTTTGAAATATTTCGAGAGCTGCGTGTTTACAAGTTTTTAAAATATTTTTCCTAATGTAGGTAAGATGGATATAGGTCGATAATTCGAAGGTAATGATTTGTTTCCTGATTTGAATATTGGACAAATTCGTGTTTTTTTAAGTACGTCAAGGAAAATACCATGACGGAAAGACGAGTTGATAAAGGGAGAGATAAAGTATCTGAGCAGTATTGAAGACTGTGTTTGGAAGAGAATCGGACGTTATACGATTTGCTTATAAAGGTAGAAATAGCCGTTTTGACATCTCTGGGAGAGATAGGCGAGAAGGAAAAAATATGAACTGGGAGATTATCAAGATATTCCTCGTAGCTGCGTGTCGAGGGAGCTATGAGATCAGCTATATTTTTTTTCTACCTTATCAAAGTACTAATTTAGATGAATGGCTATATTTAATGGTTCGTTGTAAATGGTATTATTTATTGTTATATTTGTGGGATAGCAACTTTGTTCTTTCTTCCTATGTAAAGTTTCAATGCTAAGTTTCCATTGCTTTTTAAAATCACTCTTGTATTCCTCGCATTTATTGCTGTAGTACTCTTGTTTTGCTTTTATGATTAGGGTATTTAGTTTGTGTCTGTAATTGGTGTGAATTTCTTGGGGCATTGTGCCTTTTTTAACATGTTTATAGATTAAATGTTTTTGCCGTATAACTTTTAGGAGAGGTTTATGTAATCATAGTTTATGTTGCCTTTAATGGGTCGTGTTTATAATAGTCTCAGGACAAAGCTCGTTGAATGAGTCATATAGTACGCCTGAGAACTTAATAAATTTTCCATTTATGTCGTTGGCACCTTCGAGGACTTCGGACCTATAAATCTATTGAGTCTAATTTCTGTTTTGGACCCTTTAAATTTTAATTTATCTTTCTTACTTTTATTTTTAGGCGAACTGTCTTCGGGATTTTATGATCCTCATTTCACGCTAAGACAGCCCAAATGATCAAAGATCCCCGGCAGTAGTATACCGGCCGTATGGTTCAGATGATCTATTAAGGTTGAGTGCCCTATAGGAGTCGTAACACGTGTAGCTCGCGTAATGTGGGCAGAAGGCATATTACCATTCTGTTTATGAGTCTTTTAGGATCTCTGTGTTTATTACATTTCAAGAGATCAGAATTGAAGCTCCCAGGAAGATTGATTTAGGCTGTTTCATATTATTATGATTTGAAATAAAGTCAATATTTTCAAGGAAATGGATAAAACCTCTATCTGGAGGCCGGTAGATGCCAATTATATTTAAATTAGTATTTTCCAGGTTTATATTTACAGCGCCTATTTCAATGGAGTCAGACATTAATGTAAGATCAGTGAGTGTACATGGAATGGATTTATGTATGTAAATTGAAACCCTCTCCTTTTCTGCCATCAAGATATGTCTGAAAACACTTTTTTTATGCAGGAAGGAGTGTTTTCAGTACTTTGTCTAGCCTATTTTTAAACACATTTACACTTTGACTGGAAACAACTTCTGAGGAAAGTTGGTTCCAGATATTAACTATTTTATAGGAAAAGAAATTCCCGCAGACAGAGGTCCTAAATGTCTTTAGTTCCAGTTTAAACCCATTATTTCTTGTCGGATTGGCATTAAGTGAAAATAAATTTCTGTAATCTACCCTGTCTATTCCATTGAGCATCTTGAAGACTTGAATAAGCTGACCCGCAACCTCCTCGTCTCTAAGGTAAACAGATTTAGGCGCTCCAGTCTCCGTTGGTAGCTTTGCATTCTCATTGAAGGGATCAATTTTGTAGCCCTTGCTTGTACTCTTATAACCTTTTTATGTCCTTCCTGAGGGATGGAGACCAAAACTGCGCACAGTATTCCAGTTGAGGTCTGACTAGTGAATTATAAAGAGACATTACAGTGTCTTTGTTCCGAAACTGGAACTGTCTTTTAATATAACCTAATATTTTTAAGGCCCTCTTTTCGACTTCTTGCACAGTGCTTCGACGGTTTCAGATCGTTGCTGATATAGACTCCTAAGTCTTTCTCTAGATCGGTCTCAGTCAAGTTCCTTCCCAAGAGAGAGTAATCGGTCTTCAGGTTTTTATAACCTATGTGCATTACCTTACATTTGTCCAAGTTGAATGGCATCTGCCAAGTAGCAGACCAACCTGTCAAGATCGTTCTGAAGCGTTCTTACGCCCTTCCTCAGTACCTACACTACTTCCTAATTTCGTATCGTCTGCAAATTTGGAGATTGTACTTAGAAGCCCGACGTCTATATCGTTAATATAGATGATAAAAAGTAAAGGACCCAGAACGGAACCCTGTGGGACACCACTGGTGACGGGCGCACACTCCGAAGCCACTCCATTTATTACCACTCTCTGCTTTCTATCTTTTAACCAATCCTCAATCCAGTTGGAAACGAGCCCGGTGATTCCTAGTCCTTTGACTTTAGCCATCAATCTCGCGTGAGGGACTTTGTCAAAGGCTTTTTGAAAGTCGAGATACACTATATCTATTGCCCTACTTGCATCGTACAGTGTATGCATATTATGGAAAAACTCTAACAGGTTTGTCAGACAGGATCTATGACGCCTAAATTCATGTTGAGAATAAAAAATTAGATTGTTAGATTCAAGGTGATACACAATACGTTTTGTAATGATGGATTCCAACAGTTTGCCGACAACTGATGTTAAACTGATCGGGCGGTAATTACAAAGATTTTTCCCTATCACCCTTTTTAAAGATTGGTGTTACATTTGCTAACTTCCAGTCGGTTGGAACTTTCCCTAACTCGATTGATTGTTTGAATATGGTTACTAAGTCGTTAACAACATTGTGGCTAACCTCTTTTAATACCCTTGGAAGAAATAAGTCGGGGCCAGGTGATTTGTATTTGTTCATCTTATCAATTAATTGCTGTACCTCATTTCTCGTAAAACTTATGGTCTCTACGGGATGGTCACCGTCATATGTAATCCGAGGACTTGGCACTTCTATTGTGTCTTCCTCCGTGAAGACTGTAACGAAGAACTCGTTTAACATATTGGCTATATCTTTATCACCGAATTTCAGCACGCCATTTCTGTCTTTTAGGGGGCCTACAGAATTTTTAACTGGCTTTCTGCTATTAACATGGTCAAAAAATTCTTTAGGGTTAACTTTACAGAGTGAGGCAACTCTAGCTTCTTTATCATGTTTGGCTGATCTAATTAAGGACTTAACCCTCCTACGTAGGTTTATATAGTTTTCTGAATTAACCTGATTAAAATGCGACTTAAGTAGTTTGTAGGCTCTATTTCTTCCCGTAATAGCACTGCTAATTTCGTTGTTAAACCATTTCGGCAACTTTGTTGACAAGGAAACTATTTTAGTGGGTATAAAAGTGTTCTGTAATATTCTAAATTGATCCCTGTATGAGCTCCAGGTGACATTGACATCCTCATTTATTAGAACTTCAAGTGTGTCTAAACTACTTCGGAAGCTTTCAAAACTTGCTCTCGAGAAATCTAGTCTTTCACGAGTCTTTTTGCGTGTATTAACTGGAACCCTGAGGTCAAACCTAATCAAATTATGATCGCTGTCACTCAAATTTTCACCAATAGTCAGATTAGAGACTAGGTCATCTTCATTCGTGAATATGAGGTCTAGTTTATTATTACCCCTTGTAGGACAGTCAACTCATTGACTTAATAAGTTATCATCTGCAAATTCCAACAGTCTTGAGCCCTCAGCATCAGCTGTTTTGTTTCCCCAATTTATATTACCACAATTAAAATCACCAAAAATCAAACTGATCTTATTATTCACTATTCTGCTTAATTGGTTATACAAGTTTATATCCTTATCAACGGGGTAGTGAGGTGGCCTATATACTAGAAGTAGATGCACTACTTTATTATTTAGGTTTAGATCAATTCCCAACATTTCATGAGCAGATACCATATTACTGTTTACCGGGTGCAGGAAGTCCCGAGCATACAAAAGTACACCGCCGCCTTCCCTTCCGTTCCTATCTTTGTGAAACATTTTGTAACCTACCATTTTAAATTCTCCTACAAAATCCCTTGTTTCAGAATGAATCCAGGAATCCGTTATTCCTATGATATCAAAGTTCTGTTTTGACTAGCGCTATAAATTCCATTAGTTTGTTTCTAATTGACCTAGCATTGAAGCACAGTTTTGAGAGATTTTAAATTGTGATTTTTCCTAACTGGCCTGAGTCGTTTCCCGACGCAGTTGAACCAACTGTTGTTGGAGGGGGACTAACTGCTGTTGGAGGGGGACTAACTGCTGTTGGAGGGGGACTAGCTGCTGCTGGAGGGGGACTGGCTACTGCTGGAGGGGGACTAGCTGCTGCCGGAGGGGACTAGCTGTTGTTGGAGGGGAGAGAGAGAGAGAGAACGAAGAATTTGTTTAGTTCATATAAAGAGGGTTGACAAAAGTAAATAGACACATTCCATTTTTTCCACAGTTTTTTTATTTAATAATAAAAGTGAATAAATAATAACAGACTTATTGAATGAGTATATTTAGAATCGTGATGCTTTCTCATCTGCATTATGTAAAGCCGACACCTGTTCTGGCAATCCACTGTTGAGCTTTGTCATTTGTTCTCGAGAACAATTATCGCTTTGTCTAGTGACTTTTGTCAACCCTCTGTAAAGTTTATTGTTTATGCAGTAATATAATTCTGAGTTAGAGTTCTATTCTACGTTTTTTTCATGTAAAACTCGGAGTTTTATATCCCAATTTCAATATAACAATACAATAAACCAAGACTTTCCCTTACAATAAAAAGGAATTGTAAAGTGAGGGGCTCTAGAACAATTAATTTTAATTCCTATGAAATTGTACCAGAGTGAGGGGATAATGCTTTTCTAAGGAGAAAGTTTATATATAAACAAAAAAAAATGATAGGCTCAATGTTAAAGGGGAGTTACAGTTATAACATATACCTTCATGATTCAGACAAACGTTTATGGAAGCTGATGTGTTTCTGAGTACTTTTAGATGAACTTCAAATGACACCTCGAGATACATGATTTATAGCTGTAAATGAATCGAAATTGTTAAGGAGTGCCAATTAGGAAGGGTAAATTTTGCATTGCTCACTTCACTAAAGAAGAAGAAACAAACAAAATTAGAGTTGTATAAACTACGTTCAAAGTAACCAACCGCAAATCAAAAGTTAAATTAAAGTCTTTACTGGGTCCAGCTAGAAAATGTTGTATAGTTTTGATAAATGGCCCAAAACCTGGTGTCTTCTACGAAAAGAGGAATAGAGTAGACTATTCTCAAGATTTCCTGGAGTAAGATGTAAATATACTGTAGGTCTATGTCTTATGTACAAAATATTCTTTTTCATTAAAATGTAACACAATTCTGTAATATTTCACGCAAATTCTGATTAAGAAATAACATTTTATAAAAAGAAAGAAATAGTTTTGTACTTATTATCTTTTCTATATAAATTATGTCACTCCTGTACTACCATACGCTTAAACGCCATGTACACTTTTGACTGCCCATTGATATACTAATCGCGTTACTACGCCAATTTAGATAAGAAGTATAGTGGAGGAGAAAAAGGTATAAGGAGCAATTAGAATTATATACAGTAGGCCTTCAAGGCAAGTATAAGAACCTCGAGTATTTCACATACCAAAGCTAATTTTAAACAAATATCATAGCGTTAAAAGTGAGAAATTTTGCTTTCAGAACCTCTGAAAGGAATTTTCCTCATACAATAGAATCTTTGGGCCAACTTTTCCATATATATAGTATATATACAGTATATATACACAAGTAAATGTATATAAACACTTAAACTCAAACTAAACTGACGCCGTAAATGTATAACTATTAATTTGGAAAGTAAAATTCTAACACTAAAATTGGTCAAACGTAAAAAAAACGTAAAGCAGTAACGTATAATGAAACGAAGGAATCAATACACAAAGAATAAATACACCTTCCTCCTCTTCTTTCAGTTTTAATGAGCTCTCAAAGTGGTCGCATCAAACGTTTTTTTTTCCCTTCAGCTGAAAACTTTCTATTTTCAACATTTAAAAAGTTTGATTTCTGTTGGAACTTTTTTTTTTTTTTAATACGGGGGCTATTTGCAACTTCGCTTCCTCTTAATTTTAAAGTGTAACTGTGAACTTATTTCTTTCTCACTTTTTTAGAAATTTTAATTTTCTCTTTCGTTCGTGTCTTTTTCAATTTTTTTTTCAAAATTATTCCGGTTTTTTTTAAGCTCTTTTGGAGGTTTAAATTGATTTTTTTTTCTTTTTTAGGATAAGGAAGAAGGCGTTGTAAACTTTTGAGTTTCGTAATGATTATTATTATTAGCCATTAGCTGCTGCTTCTGTCTATATTTTTCTTTATCTATCTGTCTGTCTATCTATCTATTTATCTACTTTCCCTCTATACCCATTTATATAAGTTTACCGATTATAGGCATTAACGTAGGAACACACTCGTGTCATATCTGAACGAAACGGGTTGGTTCTATAGTACAATTCCAGTAATCAAATGCGATAATTTCATGTGGAATTTTGGGTTTGTGGGGGGGGGGCGGGTTCACATTCCGGCCCGAGAACTCATACGTAGTTGGGCAAATAACATTTACATGAAGGAACAAGATTTATGCTAATGCTATAACAACATTTGACGAGCTTCACAACAAAGTTTCTGCCGTTCTCTTAATAAGCTACCTGCAACTTCCTTTAAACAATTTCACTTTCACATCTTCATTTTCACAACTATTTTCACAACTTCCTTTTTACAACCTTATTTACACACCTATTTTTTCTCTATCATAACATTTTTATTTTTCATAACTTTCTCTTTACAACTTCAATTTCTACAAATTCATTTCCATAATTCATTTCCATTATTCCTTTCCATTATTCATTTCCATTTCTTATTCGTACTAAGTGCAAATTGTTTAAGTAAAGCTTATAGGAAAAATTTACATTTCATTCTCAAAGTATATGTTCAAAGTTAATTTTGAAGGGGGGGAGGAGGTTTCGAAAATCCTAAAAGCACATTTTCAAATCTGATTTTCAAATTTTTTTCCCCCTTTTTTTTTTTAAATTTAGTTTGGAAATCCATTTTAAAACTTCATTTCAGTTTGCAATGGATTATGAATGAAAAAAATAAAAGATAGATTTTTTTTTTTTTGAGAAAGAACATTCCTTGTTATCGAGATTACGTGAAAGAAAGAGGAAAAATATGTAAATTCAGACATATTTTACTACAGAAGTTTTAGCCTTTAAATTTTCACACACACACACACACATACATACATACATGTATGTGTGTGTGTGTGTGTATATATATATATATATACGTTTTAGCCAAACCTAACTTTTCCCTTTTAAGTTGTCAAGGAAGTTTTGATTACTTATAGTTAATGTGACAAGGAAAAAAAATTCCCAAGATTTGTCGTAACTTCATTTATTTTAGTGATAAGTAGGTTTAATTAAGAAAAAACCAACTTACACAATTTTCCTATAAGATATAATTATTCCAAAAAGAGTGTAACTAAGTTTTTAGGACAAACTAATTAACTTTGGAGAAGCGAACAGGAGAGAATAAATACACCGTCTGAACAGGCTATAAACATCTTTTTACGTATCTGTATAGTGTATATAACATAAGTATTACGTTGGAAGATCAGTATGCGTAATTTTTTATGTTCGTGTTGAATAAACATGACATAATATTGCGTTCGAACAGCAGTATGAATAATTTTGTACGTTTCTCTAGAGTAAACATGACACAAGTATTACTTTCAAAGAGTAGTATAAATGATTTTGTACGTTTCTCTAGAGTAAACATGACATAAGTATTACTTTCAGACAGTAATATAAATGATTTTGTACGTTTCTCTACAGTAAACATGACATAAGTATTACTTTCAGAGATTAGTATGAATGATTTTGTACGTTTCTCTAGAGCAGGGGTTCCCAAATTGTGTTCCGCGGAACACTTATGTACCGTGAGAAGTGTTTTAGTGTTCCGCGAGTTATTTTTGATAATTTAAACAAATTTTTAAATTATATTTATTGAAAATATTTGTATTTTTAATAAACAGATACAGCCGAGCCACGTAGATTTACGTTTTTCCTAAAAAAGGTACTTGTAAGACTTTTTGAGCTTCATAGTGAAATACTTGAATTCCTAAAGCCAAAATCGAATAATTATGAACAAACATATGTTAAATCATTGAACAATGACACTTGGCTTATGAGACTAGCATATCTAGCCGATATATTTTCTAAACTCAATTAAGTTAATCTATCATTACAAGGGAAGACTATTACAGTTTTTACATCTACAAATAAAATTTTCGCATTGAAGAAAAAGTTGGAATTTTGGTCTTCTTCCATTAAAGAAAATTCATTTGATTGTTTCCCTATTTTGCATGAATTTCTGTCTCAAATAAACAGTGATGTGCCGCAGGAAGTCAGCAACTCTATTATTGAGCATTTAGAAAGCTTGAAAGCATCTTTAAATTAATATTTTCTTGGGAAAGAAAATGAAGAAAAATGGGTTCAGAACCCTTTTGTGATAACGAGTAAACCAGTTGATTTTGCGATTAAAGAGTATGAAGAACTAATTGATTTAATTACCGATTCATATAAACAACAGAAATACAAAGAACTTTCATTGAATAATTTTTGGCTAGTCTTAAAGAAGAATATCCAAGCATTGCTAAACGTGCTATCCGTGTGCTTCTTCCCTTTCAAACGACTTATCTATGTGAGACAGGATTTTCGTATTATGCAGCAACCAAAACAAAGTTTAGAAGCAAACTAGATGCAAGAGCTGATATCAGAATTCAGTTATCAAATATTTCTCCCAATATTAAAAGAATCTGTGATTCAAAAGCCAAGAAACATACATCTCATTAAAAAGATTAAAGCTTTAACTAAACTGAAATAAAATAAATAGTTTCCTTTAGACTTTGAGTGTTTATTTCCTGTATGTAGTACTATGCTGTTCAATTTGATGCAAAATATTTCACTTCAATAATTAGCACCACCAAAATTTTAAAACTGTTCCGCAAGTTCTTGGCAAAATGAAAAGTGTTCCGAGGTTCAAATAAATTGGGAACCCCTGCTCTAGAGTAAACATGACATAAGTATTACTTTCAGACAGTAGTATAAATGATTTTTTACGTTTCTCTACAGTACACATGACATAAGTTTTACTTTCAGAGAATAGTATGAATTATTTTGTACGTTTCTCTACAGTACACATGACATAAATATTGCTTTCAGAGAGTAGTATAAATAATTTTTTTTACGTTTTCCTAAGAGTAAACATAACAAATATTATTTTCAGACAGTAGTATGAATAATTTTGTACGTTTCTCTACAGTAAACATGACATAAGTATTACTTTCAGAGAGTAGTATGAATGATTTTGTACGTTTCTCTAGTAAATATGACACTGTAAATATTGCTTTCAGACAGTATATGAATGATTTTGTAAGTTTCTCTACAGTAACATGACATAAATATTGCTTTCAGACAGTAGTATTTTGTATGCTTCTGTCTAATGAACATAGCATTTATTAGAAACTGTAATATTATTAAGAGAAATATATTCGAGTGAACATCGTTCATTTCCTTTCAATACACTAAAAAAAAATTTATCTCAAGTATCGTAACTAATTGTAACTAATGTTTTATTCCCTAAAAGATATTTAATTGGTTTGCACCTGAGTCACTTTTTCTATTCCATTCCTAAACTTTTTTGCAATTCTAATTTTCTCTCTCTCTCTCTCTCTCTCTCTCTCTCTCTCTCTCTCTCTCTCTCTCTCTCTCTCTCGTAAAGTATGAAAAGAAATTAAAATTAAAACAAAATAAAATCTGAAATTAAATTAATTTATTCTGTTCAAATTTTCTGTTCAAATTTTCTGTTCAAATTCTCTTTTCAAATTCTCTTTTCAAATTCTCTGTTCAAATTTTCTGTTCAAATTCTCTGTTCAAATTCTCTGTTCAAATTTTCTATTCAAATTCTCTGTTCAAATTTTCTGTTCAAATTTTCTGTTCAAATTCTTTGTTCAAATTCTCTCTTCAAATTTTCTGTTCAAATTCTTTGTTCAAATTCTCTCTTCAAATTTTCTGTTCAAATTCTCTGTTCAAATTTTCTGTTCAAATTTTCTGTTCAAATTCTTTGTTCAAATTCTCTCTTCAAATTTTCTGTTCAAATTCTTTGTTCAAATTCTCTCTTCAAATTTTCTGTTCAAATTCTCTGTTCAAATTTTCTGTTCAAATTTTCTGTTCAAATTCTTTGTTCAAATTCTCTGTTCAAATTTTCTGTTCAAATTCTTTGTTCAAATTCTCTCTTCAAATTTTCTGTTCAAATTCTCTGTTCAAATTTTCTGTTCAAATTTTCTGTTCAAATTCTTTGTTCAAATTCTCTGTTCAAATTTTCTGTTCAAATTCTCTGTTCAAATTCTCAAAATATTAAAATATATAAACAAGAAAAAATTGGTATCTCTAAACTCTTCAGAAATACTTCAACAAAAATCTTATATAATCTTAAATATAAAATGATACTAATATTTCAGAATCAGCAAAAAATATTAAGGCCAAGGCTAAAAATTATATAATCCTTTAAAGATTTTTACTAATTTTAATAAAAAATTCCCGGCGAAAGCAGTCGGCACGCAGCTTACCCAGCTGTTCATCCTTCCAAAAAATAGGTTGGTAGATAAATGGGTAGCCTGGGTGGTCTAGTGGTTAAGACGCTGGGATGCTGCTGATCGGGAGGTCGTGAATCGAGTCTGAGCAAGGACTTTGTAATTTTTGACTACCCGTTGTGGGTCGTGGTCTGGATTCCACGTTAAGCTGTCGGTCCAAGGTGACGTAACAAGCTTGACCTCCGTAAGAATGAGCAATTCAGGCGGAATCAAAACCAAGGTTAACCAAAGTTATATATATGTATAGAATTGCATATATATATATATGCTTCCTTTATGTTTTAAAACTAAGTTGGACACTAAATTGGAAAAGGAAATAATAGAAAATCCACTTAAAATAAAATTTACCACAAGAAAGAAAATCATCTTTCAGCTAAAAATGGGTTTCCATTTATTTACAAAATAAGAAATGGAAATTGCAATAATCACATTTGGAAAATTGCTTCTCCTCAAGCTAAATTTACCAATATATATATATATATATAGTATATATATTTATTTACTTATATTTATATAGGATCTCTTGTATAAATTATCACCTCGTCTAGAAGAATAAAACTTACATTACTCTCAAGGTTCAATATCCTTCTTTATGATTTATAAAAAGATATAGGATAATATAGAACAATATAGAACAATATAGAACAATATATGTAAGACAATCTTGTTTCCCTTCATAATTCGTTTTTGCGAGTGGAAAAAAAAAACTTTTTCCAAATGGTAATTTTCTCTTATAATATATCATCAAAATGAACATTTATTATCAGTATTTTATATCTTCAGTGTGAAACTCGGTCTGGAAATAGGAGAGATGTATTACTATTAGCTAGATAAAACGCTATTGCCGTGTGTATATGTATAGGTAGATAACTCGATAGCTCGATGCATTTAGTTCTTAAATGGTTATAACTCAACATCGCTTTCTTGCATCAAAGGGAAGTACTTGTATGTTAAACGACATTGGGTTGATATATTTGTTGATTGGATGACCGTCGATGCACTGCGTTCAGATGATGTATAGTTCGGATTCCCCGTACGTTAAGCTGTAGGTCCCCTTTGTTACATGAACCTAACGTTTTAGACTTAACTGACTTATCGAGTCAAAAACGTATAGATTCTTTAGTATCTGCAAGAACTTATGTAACTTTCTGCTTACCTTTTCTACATAGAGCAAAACGTATTATTAAAACCAACAAAACACGTTAGTTGACCTTTTTTGTTTGGATTAAAGAAAGTAACGTTTAAAATATAATAATTGTTTTATTTAGACCAAATTTACTTAAATATCTTTTGTTTAGATCAAATAAAACAAGGGTAAGAGAACGGAAATGAAAATGAAATGAAAATGAAAATGAAATGAAAATGAAAAGGTTTATTGGCAGACTATAGTCCAAAGAATATGACTGTTGCTTTATTTAGTTACCATAGCATTTCATCTGTTTTCTTTTTTGCTTCATTTTTTTAAAGTTAGAATTTTATCAAGAATCGTTTGTAAATACTAATGAGTTATATTTCCGGATGACAACCCATGCATCCATCCATATATGGATGTATAATAAAGAGTTAATTTAAAAGTGTTTTAATTTAAAAAATAATTTAATTTCGTTATTTTCTTCTAAATATAAAGTTTAAGTTAAAATATAAAAATTTTCACCTAAAAAATTATTTTATAAAATTCTAATGAAGAGGAAAACTATAAATACCCAATTTGTTAACCCTCGGCTCCCCCCCTCACTCCACACACAATTCGGGATGGCGTAATAGATAAAACACACTGTACGTTTATATGAAAAATCTCAGTAAAATCGGTTCGTGTCCGGTTGGGGTAAAGTGTGTTTATGTTTGTTTGTGTATATATATAATGTGTATAATTGAATGTAGAGTAATTAATTTAAAGTTAAATGAAGAAATTTTCATTCAAAAAAATATTCAGAAAATTAAATTAGACATTTTGGTAATTCGAAAATGAAATTAATTTCTGTTTAATTTAAACAAATTTTTCTTTAAAACAGTCTTACGCAGATTTTGCTCGAACAACTGAATGTTTGTTTACTGAGGAAAATTTTAGTGAACAAAATTCATTTTGTAACACTAAACAAAAATTTGGGTGCCTAAAAATAAAACATTTATAAAGCATTTATTATAAAGCATTTATAAAGCATTTATAAAGCATTTATTATAAAGCATTTATAAAGCATTTATAAAGCATTTATAAAGCATTTATAAAGCATTTATTATAAAGCATTTATAAAGCATTTATAAAGCATTTATTTTTGTTTGTTAACAAACTATATTCTCTGTGTACAGTGACTTGCTTGTTAACGTTTTAGCTCCCGTGGACACCTTATATTAA